>CAXKVR010000688.1:0-22500 GCA_964058845.1 Carex sylvatica
AGTTGATCCATTAGGTCATGTTTGGTTGTGGATTAAGAGGTGGAGTAAACTTCTTACTCTACGTTTAAGAAGTCGAATGAGGAATAAAATAGAACGAGTAAGATAGAGTAAGATAGAGTAAGAGGTGAGCTAAATCGGAGTAACTTCACCTAGAGAGGTGGTTTAACTTACTCCACCAAACATGATTAACTTATTTCACTTTAACTTGGAGTAAGCAATTTACTCCGAATTAAAGTTACTCCACAACCAAACATAACCTTAATAATGTCTTAATGGTACCAATGACGTGTCAAATATTATAGCCGTATATATATCAGCTCTCGCAAAGGCATAACAATAATTTGAAGAAAAACTATATATACCTAGAAAGCTAGAACTAAGACCTATCACTAGAATGGCGGTTATTTTTATTAATATTCTAAAAAAATAGATAATTTTAAAAATGCTCCGCATTAGATTTTTTGTCAAAATTGTTCCGACCATTAGGCTTACGGGCGGCCCAATCCCCATAGCAGACCGCCCGAGACAGGGGGAATCCACTAGGAACCAGACCGCCCCTGATCCGAGCGGTCCTCTTTTTTTGTTTTTGTTTTAGAGATCTTAATATTTTTTATTTAAATAAATATTATAGCCGTATATATATCAGCTCTCGCAAAGGCATAACAATAATTTGAAGAAAAACTATATTTACCTAGAAAGCTAGAACTAAGACCTATCACTAGAATGGCGGTTATTTTTATTAATATTCTAAAAAAATAGATAATTTTAAAAATGCTCCGCATTAGATTTTTTTTCAAAATTGTTCCGACCATTAGGCTCACGGGCGGCCCAATCCCCATAGCAGACCGTCCGAGACAGGGGGAATCCACTAGGAACCAGACCGCCCCTGATCCGAGCGGTCCTCTTTTTTTGTTTTTGTTTTAGAGATCTTAATATTTTTTATTTAAATAATTTTGTGAAGAAATTTTTTTCTTGTTTAGAGTGTATGCCAAAAAATAAGACATTTGATATATTTGTGAAGTGATATCGTAACTCTTTATAACTTTGATTGATTTGATTTGTCAGTTGGATATCACAAGTCTAAAGATAACACTAATTAAGGACTTGATATTAATTCATAATAATTTATTTTATTCAAATATACACAAAAAAATATAGTTAGATTACCTCAATGATGTCAACTTTTTTCGATAATAATTGAATTATTTGATTATTGTCAACATATATTATTTGCTCGGAGATAGGCAAACAAATACAATAAATAGTAAATGCATTTTAAAATAATTATATGGATAATTCCTGAATAATCTCTTAGGCTTTTGACTAAAAAAAATGCCGATCGTTGTATGCCTACCGTCGAACGAAAACTTAAACTGAATTTTTGAGGCACTAAACGATATTTTTTTGAAATTCTGATACTTTGGCTACCTAGGGGTGACCCCCCGAGTGATATTCAGATCCGTCTCGTCCCCCCTTTCTAAAAAGTGGTCATACACGCAAATCCGACTTTTCCTAGCCAAAATTATGGATGTTTAAAGTTTTTTCGAAAGCTGAACTTTGAAAATTCATAACTAACTGTAGCAAAATTCAAATAAATTGAACTTTGTGTCAATTATGTGTATTTTTGAATGCTCTGCATTCTGGTGTAATAACTTTTTCAGTTTGGTCCTTGTATCAGTCTAGACTTGTTGATTTACCAGCAGAGGTCAAATGCAGCGCATGCGCCACAAATGCGACTGTATGGGCTATGTATATATTATACATATACATATATATACATATATGTACATGTATATATAATACAATATACATATATATATACATATATTGTATTATATATACATGTACATATATGTATATATATGTATATGTATATCATTGAGGTAATCTAACTATATTTTCTTCTGTATATTTGAATAAAATAAATTATTAAGAATTAATGTCAAGTGCTAAATTAGTGTTATCTTTAGACTTGTGATATCCAACTGACAAATCAAATCAATTAAAGCTATAAAGAGTTACGACATCACTTCATAAATATATCAAATGTCCTATTTTTTTTGGCATACACTCTAAACAAGAAATATTTTTCTTCACAAAATTATTTAAATAAAAAATATTAGGATCTCTAAAAAAAAAAAAGAGGACCGTCCGGACCAGGGGCGGTGGTCCTTAGTGGACCGACCCTGTCCCGGGTAGTCTGCTATGGGGATTGGGCTGCCCGTGAACCTAGCGGTCGGAGCCATTTTGACAAAAAAATCTAATGCAGACATTTTTAAAATTATATTTTTTTTAGAATATTAATAAAAATAGCCGCTAGAATGGTCATATATACAATAAAAAATTCATATAATTACGTCGAAATTAATCGTAGTAGGGATGACTGCCATTAGAATATAACTATTTGGGCCACAAATGAATTATTCGGGTCGGTTCGGCGAGGTCAAAAATTCGTAATTTGAGAATAATTCGGATTTAATTTGGAAATGATTCGGAATTGTCTAGATTAGAGATCTCAGTCCTCCAAGATAAAAAAAAAATTCTGGAAAGGTTCGGGAAAAATACGCGAATAATTCGTAAAATTCATAAAAAGTTTGTAAAATTCACGAATTTTTCGAGTTTAATTCGGTTAAAGTTTGGTCAACCGAATAATTCAGCATTCGGTTCGTATCACCAAAAAAAATGAATTATTCACAAATTATTCGCATTCACGAATCTTGTGACTATACATATTACAAAATTAAAATCCGAACCCAAATTGAAGAACAAATTCATTCCTAGAATCTAAACAGTAAACACTGACAATTCTGAAAAAAAAAAGTGCCAATTTTAACATTCATTAATATGAAAATAAGGAAGTAGATATATTGATTGTCATTTTTTTACAAGTATAGCGTTTAAATTTATCAAAATAAATTACTGAAATTATAGATGTAAATAACTTTAGTGAATTAGATAGTCTTCTTCTTAAATTGGTTCAATTTGAAATTCAATCGATATTTTTTATGAGTTTTGAAAAATGGGATTTATTTATAAAATATATGCATGTTGATATCTCCATATTATATCTAAATTATGGCTCTAATTTACAATGAAACCTGTGCTTTAAAGTCTATGAATGTTGACTTTTTACTTGTATTTCGATGAAATGTGGTACTGCTATGCTTTGTTTGGTATTTTGCAGAAAAAAGGGTGAAAAAATGCATCTGACTACTTTTCATACGGTCCGTATGATATTCTGTACAGGCCGTACAAGATCCGTCCAACCACACAGGAGGATCCACAACAGAGGCACAAAGTCTCCAAGTCAAAGCCAGGCATACGGTCCGTACAGGATCCCGTACGGGCCGTACAACGCTGATTCGGAAAATCCAGCTGGAATCTGAATTGAGCACGATTTGAGGAGCCGAAAAGGAAACCCCTGGAGGCGTGATCTGGGGCATTAAAAGAGATATTCCACAGCAGGAAAGGGGAGAAATGGGGAATCAATCAATAACTTTCCATCATTTCATTCTGGCTAGGTTGCTTGGACATGAGGAAAAGAGGAAGAGAAGGGAAGGACGCAAGTTTTGAACGGATCTTTGGATTTTCCACTGTTTTATCATGAACTCCTTTATTTCTTGTTATTTGTGTTATCTTGTGAACATGAGTAGCTAATTTACTTTGTTTCTAGGGGTAAGATATAGTTTCTAGTTCAGTTTTGCTTGTATGCTACTTGGATCTTGTGTCGAATGCTTGTTTTTACTATGTTGTGTAGTATTTTGATTGCTTTATTTGTGCTTGCTTGAATTGATTAGTCATCCCGTTAGATGAATGCGCACATCTAAGTGTTAGGAGCCAAGTCTATGACATTCATTCCAACCGAATAAAGTTTATGAAGTAGGGTGAAACCAAGGAGTACCCGAAAGGCGAAACTTTCCTTGAGGCGAAAGTCCTTGGATACTTTTAGTAAACTAACAAGTAACTTAGAATTTGGCCAAAATGCGAAAGTTGAGGTTTAACGCATCTAAGTGGGAAGTACTTGAGTCCGGTAATCGGGTATTTGACCAAAATGCGAAAGTTGAGGTTAAGTATGTAGATCTGGTCGAAAAGGAACCCTAAACACAGTATCAACACAGGAAACAGCAGCTGCAACATCAACTCGAGGTCCCATACGGACCGTACGGGAATCTGTACGGGCCGTATGCCTCGAGGCTGAACAGAAATGAAATCTGAACCCTGAAAACTCCCTTTTATTAATTGAAAAGAACTTTAATTATCTTTTATTGTCTTTTAAACTTGTTATAAATCAGTAGAATTGTTAGAACTAAAACCAAACCAATCTCTCTCACTTCTAGAATTTCAAGTGATTTTAGGATAAGTCTAGTGTTTTTCTTCCGTCCCTGTGGATCGATACCTGAGCATACACAACGACAGGATAGTACACTTACTATCTGAATTGACAGAGTATAACAAAGATTTAAAAAGTATAGCTTGCTATACTGAAACTTTGTAGCATATATTCCAGGGCGATCAAGTTTTTGGCGCCGTTGCCGGGGACGGCAACAAAAATTCTATACTTTTTCTTAATTTTGCTTGATTCTAGACTTTAATTTTAATTTTTCGTATTCCATCTTTGTAGGAACATACTGGAAGAGTCACTACCCAAGAACCACTACCATCTCAGAAGCAAGGGGCGAACTTCCAACTCATTTGTTCCAGCGCCACCACATCTGTTACCTCTCCGTACGGCCCGTACAAAATTCATACGGACCGTACAAACTAACAACAGAGGCCAGACAGATCCAGAACAAAGAGAAATGAACAACCACGGTGCTGAACAGGATCCACTCAACGATGGTGCTGGACAAGGTCCACCCAACGATGATCAATACTCTGATGACGAAGGAGCAAACTATGTGCCAAGGACGTTGCGAGAGTTCAATGTCCCGAGAGCTGGAGATGTTAGAGGAGCAATGCGATTGACAAGGATTGTCGGCAACCAACCCAACTTCAATCCGGGCGTTGTCAACATCGTGCAACAAAATACATTTCATGGCATGGATCATGAGGATCCGCATGCCCATGTTCAGACCTTCCTTGAGTGTTGTGCCACCATTAAAATTAATGGCGCAACAGCTGATTATATTAGACTTGCTTTATTTCCTTTTACTCTTAGGGATAAAGCCAAGAAATGGTTAGGGTCATTACCAAGGGATTCGATTACCACTTGGAGAGAATTGTCCAAATTGTTTTTGACCAGATTTTTCCCCCATAAAAGAACTGTCAATGTTAGGACCCAACTGACCAGTTTCAAACAAAGGTCTGATGAACCACTGAATGAGGCCTGGGAAAGATTTAGGGAATTGCAATACTCTTGCCCACATCATGGTATTCCCGAATGGTTACTTGTTCAGTCTTTTTATGCTGGTTTAACTGATACCACTCGTACTTCTGTAGATGCAGTTGCAGGTGGAGCTCTCATGGATCGAGATGCTACTGAGGCAATGAACTTAATCGACAATATGGCGACTAACCAACAGTGGTCCGGCCGAAAGGGCACTCGAGCTACTGGAGGAGGCCGACTTGAGGTCGATCAGATCACCGCTCTCACCGCCAAGTTGGATGCCATGCAGAGGGCTTTTGACAAGATGAGTGTCAAAGCACTTGGTAATCAGCAACCACAGCCTTGTGTTATGTGTGGAGACGAAGGGCACGAGTATGAGGATTGCCCGCTTGCACAAAGGGATGAAGGGCCCGAGCAAGTTAACTCTCTCAACAGTGAACCATCCTACTTTCCAAAACCTCCTTTCAGCCGAACCTATTCCAAGGACCCGATTGAACAACAGAATTGGAGGTGGAAGCAAAACAATCCCACACAATTCAACAACAACCCTTCTGGCAGCAATAATAACAACCGCAACTTCTACAACAATGCTGCATTCAATAACTCAAACAACCGAGCACCATATTCTGGACCATCTAAGCCATATGTTGCCCCTACAGTAGAAAACTTCATGCTTGAACAAGGGAAGATGAATCAAATGATTTTCGAGCAAATGCAAACGATTAGTGCTCAGTTGGTCAGTTTGGCCCAAAACAAACCTCAAAGTGGGAGCCAAACCGCACCACCACAACCTGGAATGCTACCAGGCCAACCAGAGATTAACCCCAGGGGAGAGGCCAAAGCGGTAACATTGCGAAGTGGGACACAGTACCAAGGACCAGCCATACCTGTCGAGCCAGAAGCCGATCATACGGTCCGTACGAATCCCATACGGCCCGTACCAACACCCCCTGTGATTTTTGAACAGTCAAAGCCTGATCCGACTGAGGTTGTAACTGAGAAGATAGACCATACGGTCCGTACGAATACCGTACAGCCCATACAGAATGAAACCGATAGACAGAAAAAGAAGGTGACCGAAAAACCACCGCCCTACCGGCCACCAGTACCATTTCCACAGAGATTAGCCGAAACCCGACTCAATGAACAGTTCTCATACTTTCTTGGAGTTCTCAAGCAATTGCACATTACCATCCCATTCACCGAGGCTTTGACCCAAATGCCAACCTATGGTAAGTTTCTCAAAGATATCCTATCCAAGAAACGAAGCTCGGGGGGGCGTGAGACGGTGAAATTGACTGAGCAGTGCAGTGCTATCATGAGAAATGAACTTCCACCGAAATTGGGAGATCTGGGTAAATTTTCCATTCCATGCACGATTGGCAAAGCAACCATCCGACGAGCTTTATGTGATTTGGGGGCTAGTGTGAGTCTCATGTCGCGAACTATCTTCGAACGAATGGGTGTAGGTGAGCTTAGACCTACACGAATGACTTTACAACTTGCGGATTCTTCGGTGAGACTACCGCTTGGCATAGTGGAGGATATACCGGTTCGAGTCAGTAAGTTCTATGTGCCCGGTGATTTTGTTGTGATGGAAATGAAGGAAGACAAGGGGTCCCTATTATTCTAGGACGGCCATTTTTGAGAACCACCGGGGCGCTGATTGATGTGAAAAATGGGACTTTAACCTTGAACATAGGAGATGAGAAAGTTCACTTTCAAATCGACCGAGCAATGAAGTATCCCGCTCAACCCGAATCGTGTTATATGGTTGATGTGATTGATGAATTAGTTGAGGAGAAGTTAATGGAGCAAATCAACAACTCGCTAAGGTATCATTCTGATTTTTTATCTGATTTGCAGGCTGAAACAGGCGATCTTGAAACAATTTGCGCAGCAGACATGACACCTGTCTGTCTGGAAGACTTTCCGTATGGGCCGTACACAGATCATACGGACCGTACACCAGATGAATTTCAAACCGAGAAGCTGGAGATTGAGAAGGAACCAAAAGTTCAGTCTGAGGCTGAGGCATACGGTCCGCACAAAACTCATACGGACCGTACAACAAGTCAGACAACGCAGATCACTCCCGAATTAAAACCTCTCCCAGCCACTCTCAAGTACGAATTCCTTGACTCAGAAAAGACATATCCTGTCATTGTGAATGCAGGATTGACCCCTGACCAAACCACCAAGCTCATGGAGAAGTTGAGAACCCACAAAGGCGCGATTGGGTATTCTATCAAGGACTTGAAGGGGATCGATCCAGCCACTTGCACACACAGGATCTTGCTAGAAGACGACCACAATCCTTCAGTTGAACACCAAAGACGGCTCAACCCGAATTTAAAAGAGGTAGTAAATAAAGAAATTTTAAAACTTTATGAAGCAGGTATTATCTACCCGATATCTGACAGCAAATGGGTGAGCCCCGTCCATGTGGTTCCCAAGAAAGGAGGAGCAACAGTGGTGAAAAATGAGAAAGATGAGATGATTCAAACACGCATTGCAATCAATTGGAGGATGTGCATAGACTATCGGAAGCTCAACGCGGCTACACGCAAGGATAACTTTTCCTTGCCATTTGTTGATCAGCTCCTTGAAAGGCTTGCTAACCACTCATATTTTTGTTATCTTGATGGTTATTCATGTTTCTTTCAGATTCTCATTCACCCGCAGGATCAAGAGAAGACCACATTCACATGCCCATACGGTACCTATGCATACCGTAGAATGCCCTTTGGTCATTGCAATGCACCTGCGACTTTTCAGAGAGCCATGATGGCTATTTTTTCTGATTTTATTGAAAAAGAAGTTGAAATTTTTATGGATGATTTTTCTGTATACGGTACTTCTTTCGATTCTTGTTTGGCTAATTTGTGTAAAATTTTGCAGAGATGTGAAGAAGTCAATTTAGTCCTCAATTGGGAAAAATGTCATTTCATGGTCCAAGAAGGAATTGTCTTGGGACATGTTATCACCTCCAGAGGGATCGAGGTTGATAAAGCAAAAATTGAGGTAATCGAGAAACTCGAAATCCCAACAAATGTCAAGGGGGTTCGAAGTTTTCTTGGACATGCCGGTTTTTATCGCCGTTTCATAAAAGACTTCTCAAAAATTGCAAAACCTTTGACCAATTTACTTATTAAAGATTCTGATTTTATTTTCACTAATGATTGTGTCAAGTCTTTTTGCAGTTTAAAGGAAGCTCTTATCTCTGCACCTATCTTACAACCGCCAGATTGGTCATTACCATTTGAGTTAATGTGCGATGCAAGCGACTATGCAGTCGGAGCAGTTCTGGGGCAACAGAAAGACAAAAAGCCGTGTGTTATTTACTATGCTAGCAAGGTGCTAGATCCGGCCCAAATGAACTACACCACAACCAAAAAGGAGCTTCTCGCTATTGTATTTGCTCTTGACAAATTCAGATCATATTTGGTGGGCTCGAAGATAGTGGTCTACACAGATCATGCCGTACTAAGGTACCTCTTGAGTAAGAAAGATGCAAAACCAAGACTGATTAGACGGATTCTTCTTTTGCAGGAGTTCGATCTCGAGATAAGGGATACGAAAGGAGTCGAGAACTCTGTAGCGGACCATCTGTCACGTCTTCATTGGGAAGAAGATACCACAATTAAGCTCCCGATCAATGACTCATTCCCAGATGAACAACTCCTTGCAATCAGTTCTGATCTGGACGACATCCATACGGGCCGTACAGAAGTTCATACGGCCTGTACAATCCAACATACGGACCGTACAAGTACCAATCAGACCAAACAGCAAGCTTCCTGGCATGCTGACATCGCGAATTACCTGGTCTCTGGAGTTTTGCCCGCCACAATGTCCCACCAACAGAACAAGAAACTAAGGTCGGATTTCAAGTACTACTTTTGGGATGAGCCCTACCTCTTCAAGGTTGGAGTCGATGGCGTATTCCGACGTTGTGTCTCACTCGAGGAAACAGACTCTATTCTTGCACATTGCCACTCGTCCGCTTATGGAGGACACTCTTCATTCTCTAAGACCACTGCCAAGGTATTACAATTTGGTTTATTTTGGCCTTCTCTTTTTAAAGATGCAAGATCTTTTGTTATAGCTTGTGACAGGTGCCAAAGGACCGGAAACATGACAAGACGAAGTGAGATGCCTCTCAACTTTATTCTTGAGGTTGAGATTTTTGATGTTTGGGGCATCGATTTCATGGGTCCATTCCCCTCTTCTCAAGGGAATGAGTATATTTTGGTGGCAGTCGACTATGTATCAAAGTGGGTTGAGGCAATGGCATGCCGCAAAGCTGACTCGAATTCGGTAAGAAAGTTTTTCAATGAGATCATTTTCCCTCGTTTTAGGGTGCCTCGAGCTGTCATCAGTGACGGAGGTAAGCACTTCATCAATCGACAATTCAAAAAACTCTTGAGCCGACATGGGGTGACTCACAAGGTATCCACTTCTTATCACCCTCAAACTAATGGCCAAGCTGAGATTTCTAACAGGAAAATCAAGTCGATTTTAGAGAAAACAGTCGCAAGAACAAGGAAGGATTGGGCTTTCAAGCTGCATGATGCACTTTGGGCCTACCGCACCGTCTTTAAGACACCGATTGGCATGAGCCCTTACAAGCTGGTGTATGGAAAGCCGTGTCACCTTCCCGTTGAAATTGAGCACAAGGCATTTTGGGCCACAAGAGCGATCAACATGGACCTGCTTGCAGCTGGAGAAAAGCGTGTCCTCGACTTGCATGAGCTGGAGGAAATAAGGTTGCATGCGTATGAGAATGCGAAATTTTACAAGGAAAAGACGAAGCGATTACACGACCAGCGCATTTCACCTCGCCAGTTCAAAGAGGGAGATCTTCTACTTTTATTTAATGCTAGATTGAGAATTTTTTCAGGTAAACTCAAATCAAGATGGTCCGGCCCATTTCAGGTGGAGAAAGTGTACCCTTTCGGAGCAGTTGATATCTGGAGCAAAGAAAGTGGGACCTTCAAGGTAAATGGTCAGCGTCTCAAACACTACGTTGCTGACCACTTGATGAATGAGCGGAATGTTCAGTTCCTTTCTGACCCCGCTCAGATAGAAGTTTAAGTTGCAAGGTGGTCTAGCTAAAGACCTAAAACAAGTGCTTCTTGGGAGGCAACCCAAGCACGTTTAAAATTTTTATGTTTAGTTATTTCTTTTATTTTTGCTTTAGTTCCTGAATATTTAGTTTTATATTAGTTTAATTCTGATTTTTCATTTTGTAGTTTTTTTCAATTCTGATCAGATAGGAGAAGAAATCATCTCTGTAGGTTGGTACGGTCCGTACCAAATCTCATACTAGGGCACCCATCCGACGCAGAACCTCAAGGGGCGCGACCTTCTCTCTTCGTGTCCTTGCGACTCGGCCCCTTTCCCTTTTATACCCGACCCCCCCTCCCGACAGACCCTACCCCACCCCACCAACTCTTGTCGTTTTCTTCCTACGGACCGAACACCACCCCGTACCACAAACCCTAGCCACCGCTCCCTACTCCTCCGCACCGACTTCCGATCTCCGCTTTCTGTACCGCATCAACCGCCGATCTCCATCTCTAGTAGCGCATCACCCCACCGGCTCGCCCTCTCAACACCCTGTCATCCACACCCCCGCCGACAACACCTTCTACACAGCCACCGAACACACCAGATCTACTACCCGCTGCCTCTTTTCCCTCTGCGCAAACCACAACCCTATGGCGCGTACCCACACCATACGGCCCGTACAAACACACCATACGACCCGTACAAAAACCCCATCCGACCCGAACCATTTTTAACAGACTCAAATGTCTGGTGAGCGCCGTCAAAAGAGACGCCAAGACCGCTCACCCACACCACCACGTCATCCATCACCGGAGCCCTATGACTCCGGCACTGAACAAACCTCCTCTAGCGAGTACATCGACCGCGTCGAACGCTTCGCGGCAAGGTATTTTGACATGCCCACTCATCGGATGTACGAGAATTTCATCTCTTTACAAAAGAGGATATTCAAGAACACTGCCATGGTCCACCGCCACACACTCCACACCCTTGGAGTGGATGATGATTTCATCATTCTCACCACTCGGGTTGGGTTTAGCCTGGATTTCTGGGGCCTCCACCATCCCGCCTACGAGATAGACACCAAGGAATTTCTCTCCTCTCTCGAGCTTAAGTTGGACAACCAGGATGTCCCCTTCATCAAATTTCGGCTGTGCAATCGAACCCATCGCGTCTATCTCTCTCTTTTACGCGAATGGTTCGGTTTCCATAGTACGCCCTCTACTGACACCCTCAGTTTTCGAGAAGGGTGGGATCGCGATACCTTCTGGGCCATGATCACCGGCTGCCCTCGATCCGCCAATGCGCACTACCGCGCCCGCTACATCCCTCACCCGGTTCTTCGTATCATCTAGCGCGCCCTTGCTTCTACCATCTTCGCGCGCGGTGAGACTCAGAACCGTGCCAACAGTGTCGACCTCATGCTCATGGACACTATGCTCCGTCCCACCCCCGAGTATCCGGACTTGGCCCTTCTCATGGTCCAGCACTGGCTTGGGCAGCAAGCCAAGAATAAGCCGGGTGGGAAGATCAAAATTGGAGCCTATGTCGAGGTCATTAAGCAACGCCTCGGATTGGGGGCGTATCCGGGTCGAGACATATGTCCTGGCCCCACTCTTATGGATCCTGAGAGCTTTCGTCAGGCCCTCTTCCTTTCTATCTCCCGCGGACCCGCCGGTCACTCTGACTACTATGATTGGCGCTTTAAAGCCTAAATTATGGCCCTAATTTACAATGAAACCTGTGCTTTAAAGCCTATGAATGTGGACTTTTTACTTGTATTTCGATGAAATGTGGTACTGCTATGCTTTGTTTGGTATTTTGCAGGAAAAATGGTGAAAAACTGCATCTTACTACTTTTCATATGGCCCGTATGATATTCTGTACAGGCCGTACAAGATCTGCCCAACCACATAGGAGGATCCACAACAGAGGCACAAAGTCTCAAAGTCAAAGCCAGGCATACGGTCCGTACAGGATCCCGTACGGGCCGTACAACGCTGATTCAGAAAATCCAGCTGGAATCTGAATTGAGCACGATTTGAGGAGCCGAAAAGGAAACCCCTGGAGGCGTGATCTGGGGCATTAAAAGAGATATTCCACAGCAGGAAAGGGGATAAATGGGGAATCAATCAATAACTTTCCATCATTTCATTCTGGCTAGGTTGCTTGGACAGGAGGAAAAGAGGAAGAGAAAGGAAGGACGCAAGTTTTGAACGGATCTTCGAATTTTCCACTGTTTTATCATGAACTCCTTTATTTCTTGTTATTTGTGTTATCTTGTGAACATGAATAGCTAATTTACTTTGTTTCTAGGGGTAAGATGTAGTTTCTAGTTCAGTTTTGCTTGTATGCTACTTGGATCTTGTGTCGAATGCTTGTTTTTACTATGTTGTGTAGTATTTTGATTGCTTTATTTGTGCTTGCTTGAATTGATTAGTCATCCCGTTAGATGAATGCACACATCTAAGTGTTAGGAGCCAAGTCTATGACATTCATTCCAACCGAATAAAGTATATGAAGTAGGGTGAAACCAAGGAGTACCCGAAAGGCGAAACTTTCCTTGAGGTGAAAATCCTTGGATACTTTTAGTAAACTAACAAGTAACTTAGATAAATTAGGCCAAAATGCGAAAGTTGAGGTTTAACGCATCTAAGAGCGAAGTACTTGACTCCGGTAATCGGGTATTAGGCCAAAATGCGAAAGTTGAGGTTAAGTATGTAGATCTGGTCGAAAAGGAACCCTAAACACAGTATCAACACAGGAAACAGTAGCTGCAACATCAACTCGAGGTCCCATACGGACCGTACGGGAATCTGTACGGGCCGTATGCCTCGAGGCTGAACAGAAATGAAATCTGAACCCTGGAAACTCCCTTTTATCAATTGAAAACAACTTTAATTATCTTTTATTGTCTTTTAAACTTGTTATAAATCAGTATAATTGTTAGAACTAAAACCAAACCAATCTCTCTCACTTCTAGAATTTCAAGTGATTTTAGGATAAGTCTAGTGTTTTTCTTCCGTCCCTGTGGATCGATACCTGAGCATACTCAACGACAGGATAGTACACTTGCTATCTGAATTGACAGAGTATAACAAAGGTTTAAAAAGTATAGCTTATTATACTGAAACTTTGTAGCATATATTCCAGTGCGATCACATGTGATATAAATTATAAAATAAATTACTACAAAAAATTGTCTCTATATACTTGCCCGCGATAATAAAAAGTACTTTTTACGATTGGTATTATCACATCTTATTAGTAATATTCTCGAAAATAATAATTTATGCCAGCTTATCTTTGACAATAGTTAATTTTTATCCTCGAAGATAGTAATAAATTTTTGTAGTTAAATTTAAATTTAGCTTTGTGAAGTATAGTAATTTTGGCATTGCATGTCAATAAATTGGGTTGATTCTAATGTGAAGATTTTGAATAATCTGAAACTAGTAATTTCTTATCAATATATCAAAACAGTAATTTTTTTAAAACATATAAAAGTTGATAATTTATAAATACATTTTCATACAAATTAATCAAGATCATGATAAATATTATGTTTGAATTGATTGTTTGGACCTTAAAAACGTAAATTTTGCAACATAAATGAAGTTATAATATAGGGGTAAACGACGATTTTTATTTTTATTTTTTTTCAAAAAGACCACTAAAAAGAGCAAACACCGGACTGATGATTGGGTGTTAAGTAAATTTTATTCTCGTCGTATGTATTCCTTTAGATGGAGATTAAAAACAAAGTTCGTCAACTTAATTAGTACTTAACAGATAAGGTATGAATAATAATAAAAAATTGTTATCTAATTAGATAATAATACATATAAGAGCTATTTGTACTTGTTATATATACTAATTGGTAAATATAAAATTATATATGAGTTTTATTTTTATTATTAGAATAATTTATATAACATTTGATATAATATATTTATCAGTAACTTATGAGAAAATTAATTTATTCAATATTTTTATAGTTTTTAATTGATAAATTATGACAAAATTTATTTATACAACATTTTTTATATTTTAATTTAATAAATAATCTATATTATTTAAAATTACGGCATCAATAATTATATACAATTTTTATATTTATGAGTGTACTATACATATTTTAATAGAGGAGGGATCCAATTACATCTTTTTTGGTGACACCGGATTACATCTTATGTTTACGAAGTCCAAACAGTTAATCCAAACTGTTTAACTTGATGGATATGTTAAAATTTGCTTGCAGATCAAATTTTACATTTTTCTGATTTTTTTTTACTATTTATTAAGATGGGTACAAAAATTCAACGGTCTGAATATAACGATTTGGTAAATAATTAATAAATAGTAAAACAATTCCAAAAAATATAAAATTTGATTTGCAAGCACATTTAACATATTCATTATGTTGAATGGTTTGGATCGACTGTTTGGAATTTAAAAACTTTGAAAATGAAGAGTGTAATTCGGTGTCACAAAAAAAGAGTGTAATTGAATCCCTCCTCATTTTAATATACTTATTTGTTTATATTTTATATGTTCTGGTAAAATGATATAAGCTTATCAATTTATGCAATAATTATAAGCTAGATGTTAATTTTAATTGATATATAAATGTAGAATATCGATACAAAATATGGATTTTTTTTCTAAAAACCATGAATAAAAAATAATATTTTATCAAACCAACTTGATTGTTTTGGTTTTACAGATATCATAAGAATCGAAATAACGTTTCGGCCCGATTTTTTTTTTCAGGACCGAAATGTCATTTCAGTCCAAGCCATTTTCACAGATTTCGATAAAAAATAATGGTAAAACTTGTGAAAACACCTTGGATCGAACCAGAAAAAACAAATTCGGATCGAAATAACATTTTGATTCTTATTATTTATGTAAAAATTAAAGAAATCAAATTGGTTTGATAAAATATTATTTTTTATTTTTGACACCCCTAAGTCGCTGGATGGATGCCCCCTAAATACTGAACACGTATCCTCTGCATTAACTCAAAAGAGAATCTTTTGAGTTAATATAGTTTGACCGTCTGATTTTGAACGGAACCAATTCGATCGTCTGATTTTGAACGGAACCAATTCGATCGTCTGATTTTAACACAGGATTTTTATTATTAGTGCGGATCTAGTTCATACAAATTTTAAAGAGATCGGATGGTCCAGATTCATTAACTCAAAAGGGAATCTTTTTAGTTAATGTAGAGGATACGAACTCCTAAATACGGACTAGGCAAGGCATGCACAGCCGAATTCGCATACTCTGAGATATCTCATATTTTGCGTGACTTTTTGGAAAATCTGCAACATTTAAATACGTTCTACACGAATCTCGAAGCTCAAATAATACTGGCCCCGCGCTACCTCCAAATAAGCACCGGACACGTCGGTCACGCAAAAGTTGAGATATCTCGGAGGATACGCACTCTGAACAGCCAGAACCACGGCCATTTTTATTAATACCTTTTAAAAAAAATAAAATTTTAACAATACCCCTGGGTTTGGTTTTTTTTATTAATACCCCGACCGCCAGGCCCACGGGCGGCCCATATATTGAAGAAAATCGCCAGGTCCACGGGCGGTTCTCTCCCCAAGCAAACCGCCCCCCCAACGGGCGGTCCACTATAAATATATTTTCTCAGCCCGTGAACCCTCCCTCTCTCTTCTCTGCCTCATTCCGAACCAAAAAGGAAAAAAAAAAAACTGCCAACCGCCCGTCTCCTATAACGATAGGTATTATTTTGTAATTCTTTTTAATTATTACTAATTAGTCAATTACTGTAGTATTAATTAGTATTAATGTTGAATGACTGTAGCATTACTGAAGCAACAAGTATTTTTATTTTTTTATTTTTTTAATTAGCCATTTATTATTGTGCTCGTTATAATTACTGAACAATTATTATAATACTTATAAAATTATTTTTTAAATGTAGTTTGTTAAGTAAAAGATGTTAGTTGCACTGTATATGGGCGGCAAGCTACAAAAGGGTGTAGATGGCGTGTATTACACGAAAGACGCGGCATTTGGCTTCAAGGTTAATGAAAATACCACATTTCAGGAACTCAAGCAGATAATATACGAAAAGACTGCTGTAAACCCCAACAGGTATGAAATAGAATCGGCTACACGGATTGACAACTCACAAAAGGGTGGGGCGGGGGGTAGACCTTACTTTGTGAGGTTTCCAATAACATATGTGAATTTGTGGAGAGTTGTGTACACTCAATTTGAGTCTAGTGGGGTCTCCGTAATGGACATATATTCAAAGAGGGTTCCCCGGACTGGGGCTGGACCTTCTAGTGCGGCCGGGGCTGGATCTTCCGGTTATGACAATTCGGGTTATGACAACCCGGGGTACCACCACAACTCCCCTTATGACAACCAAGGGTACCACCACCACTCCCCTTATGACAACCAGGGGTACCACCACCACTCCCCTTATGACAACCAGAGGTACCACAGCCCCGGTTATGACAACTTCGGGTACCACAACTCCCCTGAAAATACTGAAGAGTTACCACCACCATCCAGACAGACACCCATAATTCCTAGATTTTCAACTATGTCAGAGTCAGGACCGGTACCCGTTAATCAAACTGATATTGATATTAATGTTGATGCTATTGATGCCATACCAGAAAGGGAAATGGAAACGGGGGATGAATACGAAGGGATTTGGAAATCCGATGACTTATCAGATGGCGATGCAAATGTACCAGGTTTATCCAGGGAAGAAAAATTCCCGATTAGAGGTCGGGGAAATAAGTATCCGGTCGCCACATTCAACGATACCACAGCTTTTGAAAAGGCAGACATTAGTTATTTTGGCCCTCGTGTTGTATACAATGACGAACTTACCCCAAGGCAACTTTATACCAGCATAGATGAACTTATAAAAAAAATCTACGAGACTCATGTTCACGGCAACTGGGAATGTAAAATACACAAAAGGGATCAAACAAGGTTAGTTGTGCTATATAAAACTCACCCGCGGTGCGATTTTCACCTTTTTGCAACCCCTGCGGGTGCCGGAGAAGCATGGATGATTAAGAAGTATGAACCACCCCATACATGCAAGTCCGCATCCATAAGGACAGACCATTCACAACTGACGGCATCACTAATTTCCGATGCAATTGAGGAAGACATTAAGGAGGACCCATCCATGAGCATCAAGGCGGTGGCTAGAACCGTCAGACACAAATACAAATATGTAACCCCAAAATACAACAGGCTGTGGAGAGGTCGTGAACTTGCAGTTTGCAGAATATTCAGTAGTTGGAAGGATTCATACGGCTATCTGGCACCATTGCTCCAGGCCATGGCAAGTACAAATGTTGGTACTGTATATGAGAGGTGGCATGACCCCTTTTTTGATAAGGAAGGAGTGCTAATAGAGGGAGCTCAACAATTTAAGGGCATAGCATGGACTTTTAGTACAATTGTTTACTTATATTATTTTATTTTCTTATTTTTTTGTAGTACATGCCAAAGACAAATCTCTGCTTAATGAAGGTCGGCAAAAACAATCCCCGAGATGTCAACGAAGATCCAGCATACGAGAAAATATATCAATCTTGTGATGGAGGTTGGCGTTGGGGAATTAATACCACCAACGGGTCCGAGTCACTGAAAGAAGTATTCAAGCAGAGCCGGATGTTGCCTGTGGCTGCAATTGTAGAAGACACATTTTACAAGTTAAATGCCTGGTTTCAAGAACGGCGTGCTAAGGTCGCATAATGAATAAGGATGAACCAATCATTTTCAACAAGGGTGGAGGAGAAACTAAAACAACACAAGGACAAAGGTGCAACTATGAACGTGATCCTGATGGGGAATGATGGTACATAATTCGAAGTGCAAAATCCAAATGAATACGTTCCGACCAGCCGCAAACCAGATGGCACTATGGAGTTTGTGAAGAGGGTTTGCAAGTACGTGGTTAAATTCAGAGATGCCAGGGTGGTAACCTGTACATGCCAAGGACCCCAACTAAGTCACATACCCTGTAGTCACGTGATGGCGGTATGCCGAGTGAGAAACTACTGTGAGGATCACTATGTTGCTGACATGTATCGTACAGATTACCTTGCTTCCACTTGGGGTGAATCTTTCCATTCTTATCCCGATCAGCATGAGTGGCCTGCATATGTCGGTGATAGAATACTTTCTTCAGAAAAGGGAGGAGGGGACCCAAGTGGAAGGAAGGTAATCTTCCCATTCTTATCCCGATCAGCATGAGTGGCATGCATATGTCGGTGACATGTATTGTACTGATTACCTTGCTTCCACTTGGGGTGAATCTTTTCATTCTTATCCCGATCAGCATGAGTGGCCTGCATATGTCGGTGATAGAATACTTTCTTTAGAAGGATGAATAAGAAAGCGGAGGAGGGGACACAAGCGTGTTGTAATGACCGTCGGGAAATCGAGCTCGTCGTTCTGTTTCTGAAAGGCGCACAGCAAGTATATTTTTTTTGTATAAAAATAATTTATGATTTTATTATAGTAATATCTGAATTGTATTGTTATGTCCAGATGCCATAAACGCACACAATGAAAGAGAAAATGCTAGAGTTGTTGCTGAAGCAACTGGTAGAACACATCCCCCTCCTGCGAGCCAATCATCTAGTAGCCAAGCATCTACAAGTAATGCCGCACCTGCAGCTAGTACAAGAAAATATGGTCATTTTTTAGGTTTATTCGCACGTCGAGCCAAATGAAGTTCTTCGCACGTCGGAGACAGGGGCGGCGACGCAATTTTTTTCCTTTTTTTCCTCTTTCTGGTTCGGACTGAGGCAGAGGAGAGGGAGGGAGGGAGGGCTCACGGATGGAAAATTATATTAATAGCGGACCGCCCGGAAGGGGAGGGGTTTGCTTGGGGAGAGGACCGCCCGTGGGGGGGGGGGGGGTTACTTGGGGAGAGGACCGCCCGTGGGCTTGACGGTTTCCTTCAATATATGAGCCGTCCGTGGGTCTAACGGTCGGAGTATTAATAAAAAAAAACTAAACACAAAAATATTGTTAATTTTTTTTTTTTTTAAAGAGTATTAATAAAAATGACTGTCGATAAGAGGCCTTGAGACGGATCTCTGTGTTACATGAGACCCATACATTTGGGGTCTTGTATGTGTGAGGATATTTATTTTAGTGTGTCCTCGACCGTATTATGATAAAATTAAATATTAAACATCTAGGATTTATTTCACTGGTTATAGAGTTCGGGATTTACAATCAGGATAGTATAGCTAGATTTCGTCAATACTCAATAATATAGTAATAAAATTTGCAAATTATATCTGAATTATTTGTTTATGGGGGTGATGTCAAACTGAATGCTGAATTATTCAGTTGACTGAACTTTGACCAAATTAAATCTGAATAATTTGCAAATTTTATGAACTTTTTCCTAATTTTACAAATTATTCACAAAATTTTTCCGAATTTTCTCAGAACAATTTTTTTTTTTTTGCTCCCTTACAAGATTGAGATTTCTAATCTAGATAATTCTGAATCATTCTCAAATTATACCTGAGTTATTCCTGAATTATGAATTTTTGAACTCGCCAAATCAAATTCGAATAATTCATTTGTCACTATGATCAATAATAAATCTGGTGAGTTTGTGATCCGCTACACCACTGTCAATATTTTGAAAGGTATCACAAGATCCAAAAGAAAAGATAGGATTCCTTCGTAGGCGATTCTATCATGAAATGGGGAATAAAAGCAATGAATTTCGATATATATATATATATATATATATATAGGTTAGCTACTATGCTTATATAAGCATATCTCCACATATGCTTATAACTCATTTTTGTGTTTCTAATGTTCAAATGGTCAATCTGAACCGTTAGATGTGATCTCTATATTGAAATGTGCTTGGAGACTAAATTTTACATTTTTCTGAATTTGTTTACTATTTATTAAGCCACTTTGAAAATCGCTGATCCAACGGTGGCTTAACAAAACAGTAAAATCAGAAGCCACTGTTGGATCAGATTTTAAAATTGGCTTAATAAATAGTAAAAAAATTCAGAAAAATGTAAAATTTAGTCTCCAAGCACATTTCAATATAGAGATCACATCTAACGGTTCAGATCGACCATTTGGACACTGAAAACACAAAAATGAGTTATAAGCATATGTGGGGATATGCTTATATAAGCATAGTAACCAACATCATATATATATATATACTAGTATCGTACTCGTGCGTTGCAACGGAAATAAATTATTTTATTATAAAATATTATAAAATGAAGAAGATCAAGCTTTTTATTATTTCATTATTTGTGTGACCTTTTTGAAAATCAACCGTTCAAATACGTGCCGCACAAATCTCAAAGCAATAATAATACTGATACAATCTGGATACGGCGATACGATAATTTTCAAACATAAAGGATACGATACGGCTAATAATATATATTTTTTTTTATTATTTTATATATGATATTTATATAATTCTAATTTAAATCAAATTTGTAGAGAAAAATAGTTAAATATTATATTTATCTATAAGATAACACATGTGAACTCTAGTGTAGTGGTAAGAATTTTGGCACCAACAGAACTCAACTAGGTTCGAATCCCGCCTTCAGCAGAAAAAAAAGGGTGCGCGGTGCACAGGCTTGGTCCACAGGCGCCATGCGTGGTTTAGAGGCGCGGTCCACGGGTGCGGCGTGCGATCTACGGGCGCTGGGATCATATGTGGCGCGACCAGTGCATGCTTAAGTGTTGAAGCGCATAATTTGAAAAATTCATCTATGTGCGATCTGAAAATTCAACGGCTGAGCATTCTTTAAAAAAAACAGTAAATCAGGATCCTTGCAGGATCTAGACATTAAGCTCCTTAATAAGGAGGATCTACACAAAAATACTTATGCATTACAAGATATCATAGCCATCTCTTAGTTATATATATAGAGAGAGGAGGGTTCAAATGCACCCTATCTTTCAAATCATTTTTCTCCATTTTGAAAGTCCGAATAGTCCATTCGAACCGTGAGATGCGATATATATATTAAGATGTGCTTGGAGACCAAATTTTACATTTTTTAGAATTTTTTTACTATTTTTTTAGATTTATTGAAAATCGCTGTTTTTAGCAAATCTGGACCATAAAAAATAGCGATTTTCAATAAATGTAAAAAAATAGTAAAAAAATTCCAAAAAATATAAAATTTGGTCTGCAAGCACATCTTAATATATAGATCGCATCTAACTGTTCGAATTAACTATTTTGACTTTGAAAACGGAGATAAAAGATAGGGTGCATTTGGGTGCACCAAAATTTGGGTGCATTTGAACCCTCCTGATATATATATATATATATATATATAACTAAGAGATGGCTATGATATCTTGTAATGCATAAGTATTTTTGTGTATTGAATTATAAATCACTGATTCAAAGTTTAAATGACTGATTCAAACCGTTCATCTTGTTCTTCATATTAATATGTATTTGGAGACCAAATTTTATATTTTTTGGAACATTTTTACTATTTATTAAGCCACTTTGAAAATAGCTAATCTAACAGTAACAATAAAATCAAAATGCACCATTGAATCAGCGATTTTCAAAGTAGCTTAATAAATAGTAAAAAAAATTTAAAAAATGTAAAATTTGGTCTCCAAGCACATATTAATATGGAGAACAAGATATACGGTTTGAATCGGTCATTTGAATTTTGAATCTGATGATTTATAATTCAATGCACAAAAATATCTATGCATTGCAATGTACCATAAGTCATCTCTATATATTAATATATTTTCGTACATATATAATTCATTCGTGGCTTGTTGGGAGTTGGGATTGTTGAGAATTCTAAAATGGAGCATCACGATCGCACATTATTATTCCTTTGACTCGAACATCGTATTTAATTATTTCGGTTCATGATTTATAAAGTGATTTTTTTTTTTTACATTTTTGCAGGAAAAGGTAAAAAGAAGAGAATAATAGAAAGTTATGTAACGCAAGAAGCCACGTAGAGCATATATACCAAATTTGCCTCAACATCTTTAATTCGATCCTTATCAAAATGCCACTT
>CAXKVR010000689.1:0-19448 GCA_964058845.1 Carex sylvatica
CCCCAATATTTGTTTTGTGCGGCACTGCATACAACAGAAGTGGCGTTTTCCTTCTAGCGGTGATACCAAATGACTCTGACATGTCGATTTCATCTGGTTTCAATCCATCAGGAAGTTTCCAATCAAAATGATAAAGGAGGCTAGCAAGAGGCAATGCTGTATTGACAAGGCCCAAGGACACACCGGCACACATCCTTCGGCATGATCTGAAAGGTAAAAACTCAAAATCATTTCCTTTAAAATCGGTGCCACTGTTCATAAATCTTTCTGGCTTAAATTCCTCGGGATCTTCCCAGTATTTTTGATCTCGGCCTGTAAGAAATATATAAATATAATATAAAATTTTGATTGCATACCTTTAATACTTTCCCATTTGTTTAAAGTGCTTTGGAAATTGTTTACAACCTCTAAATTGAGGCATCACAAGCAAAGAATTAAGTATGACATCATGAGGGTCCCTACCATATCAGCTAAATAAATTGCTAGGAAACTTATATATGGTCTGTGTTTAATTTTTTAAAACTGTATTGGTTGCACAGTACTTTAAAACAAACATACCTATTGCCCGAACATTTATTAACACAGTCATTCCCTTGGCTATATCGTAATCAAAGATGCAACATGCCTCTCGGCACTGTCTTGGGAGAAGAAGAGGAACAGGCGGGTGCAGCCTCAGTGTTTCTTTGATGACTAAATGCAAGTAATTTAGGTTGTCTAGATCTGCCTCAGAAACTTGTGTGCTTCAAGTTCGCGCACTTCGGACTGTGCCTTTTTCATAGTTGTGGGATTCCTAAGGAGCTCTGACATGGCCCATTCTATGGTGGTGGATGAAGTCTCAGTGCCTGCTCCGAAAAGATCCTGAAAATTGAAGAAAAATGTCAATAAAATGCGATAGATAGGATGACCTACTTGTGATTTTGTTACATGTACCTGCAAAGTTCACCATGCATACAATTTTTGTCAAATTTATATGCACTAGGTTCTGAACCATTGCAGAAATTTCATTGGATGATCTTGCGTTTACCATATTAATTGTGGTATACTAAAATAAAGTTCTTGATCAAGTGGTTCCTAAAAAATAATTATTATAGCCTGAGATAATTATCTTTGAAACTTTTTAGTTGCAATCTTGTACGTACTTATTCTATGTTTTTCGTATTGATAATTTGATATTTTTGTAATTTCATTATACTGTTTTTACTAAGTATTAAGATGGTACCTAAATTGAAAATAGCTAACTCTAGTTTGCATTAAAAGAAATTAATTATTCGAGCAAAAGTTTGTATATATGCAAACAAATGCTAGTATTGATTAATATAAATCAGGTTTATTATATGTATATATGCATGCTTTTAGACTAGTAATACAGCTCACCAGGATCACAGCTTTGATGGTTTCCATGTCAAGAGGATTCGTAGGCGTGTCCTCGTCATGTAACCTCAGCAAAATACCCAGCAAATCCTCCACCTCACCCTCTCCCATGGCAATCTTTCTCTCTCTGCGATGCTCAATTACCTCATCTAAGAAGCGACATCTTGCCTGTTGGGACCTCTCTGCCTTTTTTGCTGCTGTGCTTATCAATCTTGCTAGCAAAGATGACGGAACCAAATCATTTAAATTGAAGCCTGAGGCAAGCTTCACTACTTTGTCAAGCTCTTGCAAAAACACATCTTGATTCTTGCACTTGCTTCCAATAATGGCCCTTGTAATAATATCATTTACCAGTGATGCTAGCCTCTTGCTGAGGTTGACAGGTTCGCAATGAGATGAGCATGAAAAGATATATTTAAAAAAAATAAAAAATAACTGTTAGGATCGGTTGTATTAAAAAACCGATTCTAATAGTTATTAATCTGAATCGGTTGTTTAAAAGAATCATGTTCATGCAAATTTTATCAGAGTTTAAATTATTACAAAAAAAATCATGTTCATCCTAAATTATTAAAAAGAAATCATGTTCATGCAAATTTACACATCCTAATTAAATTGTTGTACTTCTTCTCGCCTTTAGTTCATTTTGGAAAACTTGAATCCACATTAGGCGAAAGTCGCTCAAGCGTTGTACAACATATCTAGCGGGAATATCCTGCATTTTTTAAAAGATAGAAGAGCATGCACAATTAACTGTATATTTTATTATATTTGAAGCAACAATACTTACTTTTGAAAAATATATAAATGCATATATACCTTTAATGTTAGAAAAACATCGAGATATTCCTTTATTATGTCTTGCATGAACAACATGACATAATATGCACATTTTCATTCGGTTGGTTGTTATGGGCACTATATAACAATTTTGAAATGTATGTTAATGAGTGCTAGAAATGACTTATATGTGTAGATATTCACAAATTTTTGCATCTAGGTCCCTATAATCATATCTCAATAGAAACTATTACCTTACAATCGTTATGAACCTTTAAAGAAGTACTCATTTCCTTGCGGAAGACACTGTTGAAATATGAACACATTGAACAATCAGTACTTACGAGAGATATTTAAAATAATAAAATAATAAAAAAAATCATTAACATTCTAAACAAACGTGAAATTTAGGAAGACACTTACTCATCGACCGCAGCAGTGATCATTAGCATTCTTTTATGCTTCTTATCGAACACGTACAATGCACTTTCTCTTGGCATAAGCACGACCAATATCCAATGATTTTTGCATGTTAGGTTTGTAGCATGTCATATTCTATAATTTCTATGAATTGAAAGAAATTTAATAAAATTAGAATATATATATATATATATATATATAGAGGTTGGCTACTATGCTTATATAAGCATATCCCCACATATGCTTATAACTCATTTTTGTGTTTTCAATGTCCAAATGGTCGATCGGAACCGTTCATCTTGTTCTCCATATTAATATGTTCTTGGAGACCAAATTTTATATTTTTTTGAATTTGTTTACTATTTATTAAGCCAATTTGAAAATTTCTGATCCAATGGTGGCTTCTGATTTTACTGTTTTGTTAAGCCACCGTTGGATCAGCGATTTTCAAAGTGGCTTAATAAATAGTAAACAAATTCAGAAAAATGTAAAATTTGGTCTCCAAGAACATATTAATATGGAGAACAAGATGAACGGTTCCGATCGACCATTTGGACATTGAAAACATAAAAATGAGTTATAAGCATATGTGGAGATATGCTTATATAAGCATAGTAGCCAACCTCTATATATATATATATATATAATACTAACATCTGATGATAAGGTATGAATATCAATCTCTTGTCCCGATTTTCTTTGAGTGCTTTCCCTATGTATTGAATAACACCTCCTTGGTCATCATTTAACAGGTTGGCACATGTTCTTGCAGGATCCATAAAACCAACATGCTCATCGAAAAATTTCTCCTTGATGAATTTGTGCCAATACCTGCAAAAAAAGGCATACAAGTGATCTCAATTTTATGAAATTTAAATTAAAAGTACTAAATTCTGCAATTATTACGAATATTAACTCACATTATCCAGATCTGAATAACTAATACAGTGAGCCATTCCCGTGGTGTAAGCAAGACCACATAATCATCTGCATAAATGTATATGGACTCTGCTGAACGAAAAAGATGAAGTGGCAGATCGATTTTAAATGCACTACCATCTAGCTCTGAAAATCGATCACGCAGCTACTTGAATGTCCGTCTCAGCTTGTCAAAATTAATACGATCAAACGCCTTGCAGCGACTCATTGCGTTCCCACCTCCAGGAACTTGTAACTCTTTGCGTAGTTCCTGCAAAATTTCATAATAAATTGAAATAAAATCCAAAATCAATTATAACTCTATCGTATAGATGCAAATTAAGAAGTATAAGAACTTCTAATAACAATATACCTCAACTAAATATGTCGATATCATGGACATCGGCCATGCAGTGAAACTGCCAAGAACTGATGCAAGGATTAACTGTTCGTCATTTGGTACAGGTAAAGAGAGGTCTATGAAGTCCACATTCCTAATAGCATCCATTGTTACTCTTGCATGGTCGGGCGGCATAGACCTAGTGTGAATTGTTCCACCTTGTATAACTGGAACATGAATTGTCCCTATGGCCGCTACAAGAGTTTTCCCATCTACAACCGCCAGTAGTTTGCAGCTTAGTTCTGCCTCCTGAACAAATATATGTATTTACTCGAATAAAATAATATGTATGAAACTAAGACATATAATGGAAAATAAATTAAAATCTGAATATGTATGAAACTAAGGCATAGGCCTACTAATTCAAATCTGAATTTGCATTACCTCAATATACCCGGAAAGATCTGCATATGGTTTGACTGACTGGCAGCTGCTCTGAACGACTGGGGCTATACGTCTTTTCTTGTTGGCCCATTGCCTGCTGAAGCATTGCAAATTTCGCCTCAATTTCTTTCAGTAATCTCTCATCTATTCCTCTTACTCTCTCAGCCACTCTTTGATCCACTTTCGGTCAAATTCTGCTTCGAACCTCGAAGGAGTGTGTCTCCTCCTTACTGAGCTCTTTTCGTATGTTTTTTTTATTGAAACCAGACCTCCCACTCCTCTCACCCTCCCAGGATGTTCCGAATTTGGCAGAGATTTTCCCATAACATCATCGTATCGTTCGACGGCCAACAAGCCTTGTTTCAGAGCCACTTCTTGTTCTTCCTAAAAGGACAACATATTATAACATAATAAATTAAAGTTGAATTTCAATGAATGACAATATCTAAATCCTCACAATTTTATTGATGATCGGTACGTATGTTTCTGGATAAAAGTGTTTCTTGGTCTCGTCTGAGAGCTTCTGTCTTCCTAGTTTCCATGTGACGTACCTATGCTCAATCGACAAATCAATAATATCGTCTGGTGTCAATGCAGTAGTAGTTGACCCTTGGAAAGACAGATCACTAGATGTCTTCTCGTTTGCAATCACCTGCATAGCATCTCTAATCCTACTCTGAAAACCCTCACCATTATAACCTTTGGATCCTAAGAAATGTGAATACTTGTTGTGAGCCTGATTCTCCTTCCCAATCTGACTGGCAGCCTACAATTTGAACAAAGAAACAATTGGCCTTAATTATAAAAAAATTTGAATTCTTAATTAGAGATAAGGTAGGTGGTCCATAAAAATAAACATACATCAAATTCCTCTGTCTTTCGGTAGTTGACAAATTTTTCCTAGTCTTTTTCTTCAATATGGAGCTTGGCAAAATCAGGCGTTTCACCCGTGCGCCATACTTTAGTCATCTCGGTTCACCACTTTCAGTGATAAGTAGTCATTCTCTGATAATAATACTTCTTCACTTTTTCGTCCTCCTCTATACCCTAGTCCAGCTGCCAAACAAATAGAAATCAAAATTTAGAGTTAGTTAATATCAAATGAAAGCTTGTGAAATTAGTACCATGTTATTTACATTAAGTGTTTTCCATATTTTTTGCTTGTTCACATCTGGAACATCTTTCCATCGTTAGAAACTTATAGGAACATTCCTTCTTACCAATATCTCAAATTCCGTTGAAAAACTCGCTGTCTCCTCAGTAACAACCGGCCTGTCAAATTTGTCAATGGCGAGCTTTTTACCTTTCTCGTTAAACTTCTCCTTAATTTGGTTAGGCTCTCTTCCTCGTTTCTTAACTGAGGCTAGCTCACTATCACCTTCCATATCTGCTCTTTTTTAAAATAAGTAATAAGTAATGAGGAAGCTAATTACAACACAATCGAACTAATAAGTAATCGAACTTATGAGTTCTACTTAAGAAATATATCACTAGTGATCATCAAATATGATAACTACTATATATATATGCACATAATATGAAGTAATATGAAGCTAGATAATGATATTCTACAACAAAATATAAAACAACCATCTTATTAAACATGGCAGTAACACATTTTACATTTTGTTTGGTTTTTTGGTTTAAAGTTCCAACAGTGAACATATTATCTTAAACCTAATAACTAATATGTTTAAAAATAGCTCTAACCAAGAATAATATATATGAAGGCAACAATTAAATAGGCATATTTAAGTAAAAAAGTTTACCACATAGATTACAAATAAACTCATTTTTCATATTATAACTCAAGCAACTAAGGTTAACAATATTCCGAATTAGCAACTAGGGTTAACAATAAACCGAATTAGCAATACCAAATAAAATTAGCAATGCCTTGGTACCAATACTTGAGCAACAGTTTCGAATTAGGAATGGTTCACTTGATTAGCAACTAGGGTTAACAGACCGAATTAGCAATTAGCAAACCGAATTAGCAACAAGGGTTAACAATTTCTAATAATCCGAATTCATAGTCTAATCAAGTATACACAGCATTGATACATAGTCTAAATAATTTCTAATAAATCAAATTTAGAGAAGAGGACTTACCCGAGTTTGAGAGGGAGAGATGGAGCCGAAGGTAGACGGAGCCAACGATGAGCTAACGTAGAGGGAGGAGCGAAAGAGAAAGAGGTCACAGAGGAGGAGAGAAAGAGATGAGTTTGAGAGAGAGGGGTTTGAGGAGGAGAGAAAGAGAAAGAGGTCACCGTGGAGGAGAGAAAGAGTTCTATTTGAAAACTTTAAATTTTTGGCTAAGTAAAGAGGCACGATTGGGATATAAGCCCTAAACTAGTGTTAGGATCATCTAATGTATCAGGATTATTTACTTTGCAATAAATGGTGTTAAAGAAAAAATAAAGTTTCGTGATGGTCTGCCTAACACACGGTGGCAATATGCCCCGGATTGCAACAGTAAGAAGCTGTGTCATTAAAACATGACAGTCATGAGACTTCATTCCTGTCAATTTTAAATCTTTCAGTGAAACTAGATTTTTAATATTTGAAGAATATCAAGATGGAACTTTGACACCATGAAGGCATTCACATAAGCTTTTTTTTTTCTTCTTTCGACAACATATGCATTGCGGGTTTTAGATATGTACAAGTTTTTCCATTTTCTCTTTCCTTCTCTGCTGGTTATAGATCCGGCCATATATTCAAGAATTGCATGTCTTTCCGAGCATTGATACCATCCTTAGTCTTACCCAGAATATTCAATAATGTTTCAACCATGCTATCACACACATTTTTAACCACATGCATCACATCGAGACAGTGTCGAACCTGTAAGTTCTCCCAGACGGTGAGAAAGAAAGGGGCTCCGACTGTATCGTCCAGGCAAATAGGGTACGCTTTATCTCCTTTGACACTATAACCCGACAAATTTTCATAAGCCAGAAAATTATTAATGGTGCAGAAAATCATGACCCGTAAAGTGAAATTCTCCTTGCTATATGCATCAAATGTCTGCACTCCGGGATGCCATAATTTTTTTAAATCCTTGATTAATAGTGCTAGATGCACATCTTTGTCGTTCCCAAGCTGTTTGGGTCTTGATATGAGCAAGGTCATCATGATGTATTTGCGTTTCATACATAACCAAGGCGGAATATTATAAATGCACAATAGAACTGGCCAACTGTTGTGCTTACTACTCATGCTACTATGCGGATTAATTTCATCTACACTCAGTCCAAGCTTTAGATTTCTAGGGTCACGTCCGAATTTGAGAAACTCTCTGTCAATATTCCTCCATTGAGGAGAATCAGCGGGGTGCCGTAATTTTTCATCTTTTTTCCAGTTATTGGCATGCCAACGCACTAATTTCGCATCTTTAGCATTTGAGAACAAACGTTTGAATCTCGGTATCACGGGGAGGTACCACAATGCTTTTACCGGAGGTCCTTTATTCGATTTATAATCATCACTTTTATCGCTGGTTATCTGCTTTGGTTTGTAACGTGATGCACCATATTTTGGACACTCGTGAAGATCTTTATACTCATTTCGATATAATATACAATTATTTGGACACGCGTGTATTCTTTGAACTTCCAAATCCACTGGGCACAATATTTTTTTTGCTTCATAAACATTAGGTGGTATCTCATTTCCATCCGGAAGTATTTCCTTCAAAGTTTATAATAACTCAGTAAAATTTCTATCACTCCAACCGTTAGATGCTTTAAGGTTATTCTACACCTTTTAATTTTGAAAAATTAGAACAACCAGGATACAATTCCTTATTAGAATCTTCGTACAAATTCTCAAATAAATAATACTGCTTATCATTATCAAAATTATCTTCTAAATTATGTAATATTTGATCAAAATTATCATATTTATCTACTATCATATCATCATTTTCTTCGGTATGGTATTCCTGATGCTCAGTACGAGTACATATGTCAATTTCCAATCCCCGTAGATCATTCTCATCATCTTCACCGGTATGGTATTCCTGATGCTCAATACAAGTACCTATGTCGGTTGGCAAACCTCATCATGTCATATCCAACACTTATATCCTTGCTTGAATTCACGATGGATTAAATGGTTCCTCACTTGGTTTGGGTTAGAAATTTTTTGACCATTGTTACAATCACGACAAGGACATGACATAAGTGCACTCCCCTTATTCACCATATCTTCCATATAAACTTTGATAAATTCCTCGACACCTGTCATTTATTCATCTGATAGACGTGATGTTTCGTACATCTAACTACGGTCTATCTGTAATTATAATAAAACACAGTTAATTATAAACAAGGTTGGGGTACTAAATTTTATTCACAATAGGGCTTACATGGGGCCGAGTTACCATCATATCCCACTTTTTGAATACTTTGTCTTAGTAGTAATCACGTGTTAGTCGTGTTTTAGTATTTAAGAAAATTTATGCAGTATTTTTTCTTAGTTCTCCGAGTATTAGGAGAACTAATAAAGGAAATGCTGCTGAAATTTTTTTAAATACTAAAACATGACTAACATGTGGTCACATCCTAATTGAGACAAAGTATTCAAAGAGCAGTTCCAAAACGGGGACTATTCAAAATTAATTCCTAATGGATTAATTTTGAACAGGTATCATGATCTAAAGACATTAATCATGCAGTTATGGCTCATAAGACAATACTCTAGCTACATATATACTTAATATAAATACATTTAATCTAGCTATCAATTCAAAATACATATTCATGCACAAAACTAATTAAAAATGAGTTTTATGTTGTACTTACAACTTTTTTTGGATGTCGTACCGAGTGAGATGAAGATTGCTGCACCAAATCTCTCAATAATAGCCAATCTACAAAATTAAGATTTTTGTCTTTTTATATGAAAATTCATATAGCGCTACAATCTACTAGTATATGTGAAAATTTAGAATTTTTCACAATAAGGAGCTATATATAATTAATTTCAATTATATGTCTACAAAAAAGAGAAAGAAAATACATATCACATAAAAACAAACAAAATGGACCTAAATTTTACATTTATGGGATTTTTGATCTATTTATTAGCTATTTAGTTGTGTTTATGACAAAATAAGCACCATATATTCATTTATGTTTTTTTGATCTATATAAGCACCATATAAGCAAAACTAATTAAACATGAGTTTTATGTTGTGCTTACAACTTTATTTTTTGGATACCGAATTAAGTGAGATGAAGATCGTTGCACTAAATCTCTCAATATAGCCAATCTACAAAATTAAATCATCGGAACCTAATTAAGAGATGTATATATATAACATGCATGCTACCCTAGAACTAAAAGATGTATTAAAGAAAATTTTAGAATATGGGTCTCAAAAGCTCATATATAGCATGAATGTGCAAATCTCCACGTATAAAGAAAAACTTGAAATAAGAAAATGTATTAAAACTAAAAAGAGAGATTTAGGGTTTATATTTTGTATAGCATTTAGGGTTTATATTTTGAGCCGAATTAGAGCCTATAAATGGTGCTCCATTTAATAGCAAACTAGAGAAAAAAGATGATCAATTAATGAACCTGAGAAAAGAAAGGTGAGATAGCTGAATTAATGCCCTGCGAGATAGCTGCTGCGCTAATTAATGGAGGCGGGGCCTGAGGAAGAAGGACACGCAAAGGTTCTGTCAAGAATTAGACTGAATTATAATTAACCTTTAATATGCACTATTAGGATCGATTGTTATAAAAGACCGATTCTAATTATCATTTGAATCGGACTGAATTATAATTAACCTTTAATATGCACTATTATGATCGGTTATTATAAAAAATCGATCCTAATTATCATTAATTAGGATCGATTTTTATTAACCACTGATCTCAGTAGTATTAGGATCAGTTGTTTGTTAGAACCGATCCTGATAGTATCAAGATCGGTTTTTAGCAACAACCGATCCTAATAGATGAACTATTAGGATCCGTTATTTGTTAGAATCGATCCTGATACTATCAGGATCAGTTTTTAGAAACAACCGATCGTAATAGTTCATAAATTAGAATCGGTTGACTAAAAACCCGATCTGATTAGTTTTTAGGATCGATTTTATTAAGAAAATCAATCCATATAGGTATTGTATCGGTTGTTTCATATAGCCGATCTAGATAGGCCAATCCTGATTCCAGTTTTTTCACTAGTGACACATGTCATACACTAGTGGAAAATATGAAATCAGGATCGGTTATATATGCATATTAGTATCGGAATACAACCGAACCTGATGAAGGCGATACTGATACTATACTAATCTGGATCGGTTGTTTCATAAATACCGATCCTGATAGTAACTATCAGGATCGGTTGTTTTGAAACAACCGATCCTAATATTTTTTTTGTTGCAGAACCAACTTTAAAAAAAAAATACTATTAGGATCGGTTGTTTCAAAACAACCGATCTTAATAGTTTTTTTTCCAGAACCAACTTAAAAAAAAAAACTATCATGATCAGTTGTTTAAAATAACCGATCCTGATGTTATATTGGATCTAAAAAAAATATTTTTTTTATTTGACCAGCTTCCATTATATTTGCTGACAAGCATAATTTTTTTTTTTTATTTACCATTGATTTATTAGAGCTCAAAATCAATTAAGAACACAAAATAAAATTCATGAAACACAAAAAGAAGCACAATAGTTGAAGAAATTTGGTGTAAATAAAATTTAGCCACATGTATGGCGCTCCCTCTTTTATCGTCTCCTCCAGTGCAAACTTCAAAATCTGAACAAATATTTATATCATTAATTGCTTGCTTGTGCATCTTCGATGCATGTATTATTTAAATTGAAAGACAAGGAAAACCTAGCTAGCATACCTCAAAGTGTACCTCTTCACCGCCGATGGAATAATCTCAAAAAGCCTTGCTCAAATGAAAAAAAAAAAAAATTGAAACCATGAACTGTAATACTGCAGTTTAGTGTAAATTAAAAATACAAAAGATGCTCAAATGTACATAAGAGATTTGAGAAAATAAATAGTATGTACCTTAAGTATAATTTAAGGGCATAAGCCGGGGCATCATCATTCATCTTATTCCATGAACTTGGAAGAGATGGATGGCACATCCTTGTCAGTTTTCGTCTTCTTCTCCTTTTTTTGACATGATCGAGACAGAGAGAGACAAAGATTGCTAAGTTGAGAGACGTCGGAGACAGATAGAGAGAGACGAACGAGTTAAGAGGTGGGTTTGATTTTTGCAAAGTTGAAACTGAGAGATGCAAAATGAAAATAAGAACGCTAGAAGAGGGAGAGAATGAGACAGAGAGAGAGACGGAGGAGTGATGCGCGTAAAGGGTACGCTAAAAAGTTTCAGTACAATGAGATGTACCTTTTAAACCTTAAATGCTTTTGAGTCTAATTGCAAGTGCACAATTATATCAAAGTAGTATTTGAGGTATCGATCCACAGAGAGTATGGAAAATACTTAGTTTTAAACCCTAAATAATTAATTTCAGTAAATAATAATAAAGTAAAGTGCAATAAAGTAAAGTAAATGGGGGGGGTTGTTTAAGTAATCCTAAAGTTTGGGTTCAATACCCGAAAGAGGAATTTTAAACAATTAAAGTAAATAAAAGTAAAAGAAAAGTAATCGGTTTGCTTTCAAGATTTTAAAGATCTAGGGGTCTTTGGTCTACAATCCCTTGCTAATTCTATCTATTCGGTATTTGCTTGAATTCATGTATGATTTGACGAGGTTTCTAACCTAATATGTTATTAAGGGTCACTTTCGTGAATTAATAACGTGTCTAGGTAATTCGGACTTCACGATTAGGTCCTTCACCCTAGCTACCTAGACCATAAGCTCTTGTTAGTCTCTCCTCTCCTCGAGTATTGGTACTTCTCAATAAAGTCCATGATACCAATATCCGACTTGATTTGAGATGTCCTAATTAGGGTTTGACTTCACGGTTAGGTCCTTCACCAAGTCCCTAATCTTAATTTCTATAGTTCCGGCTTAGATTAAATTGGTTAGAATCTTAATCTAAACCTAGGATATTTGCATTCATAATTGGTACTATCCTATATGATCCTAGTCAATTTTAGTTCTTTTGAAACTAAAACGGGATACTACAATTCAAGTACTAACTATGTAATTAACACAAATTATAAAATCACAGAAATTAACAATCAAATCCCATATAACAATCATAATAAAAGCAAATGACCAAATAAAATAGAATTAAACAAGTTCATGCATGATGACCTAAACCCCTAGAGAGAGAACTACTCACTCTTAGAGAGATCCATTACAAAAATTGGCAAAGTAAGAAGAAATTAAATGAAAGAAAATGATTACACCCTTTGACAAATCAAAGCCCTCTATCTTGCCGAATCTTGCTCCGGAAATCCTTCTTCTCCTTGCTTGAAAGCTTTCCTTCCTCCAGAATTTATCGCTAAATGTGTGTAAAGAGAGAATGATGGTGTGTTGGTTGATGTGAGATTGAATGATCCTCCCCGAAGAGAGATCCCCTCCGAAGAGAGATCCCCTCCGAAGAGAGATATCCCTCAATGGAAAAGAACCCACTCCTTTATAGCAAAATACTATGCCCAATCAAGAGGCATAGTCGTGGGGTGAGTGGGGTTAGTGGGTGCTATTTTTGGATTATTTTTCAGGTTGTCTTGTCTAAGTTTAGCTGTCCAAAAAGCATCCCTGGCTCGCTAAAAATAGAAACCGTGTTGAAAACGTGTATTTTTAGCTGTCTGTGGATCCACTGCATCCGTAATGACTCCAAGTTTCCTTTTTTAGATTCTCAGGTTGTAGATCTTCTCGTTGGCTTTCCGAAAAGTGGTCATATGCCCAAAACGGAGTTACGAGTCAACAGTTGTGGCCGTTTTAAGTTCAGATTCTATTTTTGGCTCTGCTACAGTGCGTCCGCATCGATATCCGTGCATCCGCACGGTTTTTGACGATTAGCTTATTATACCTTTTTAAAATTGGCGCGCGTCCAGAAATCCATCTAAGTATTTAGTACGACCATATCGTAAACTGTGCGTCCACACTGGGCATTTTTCTTCGTTTTTCTTCATTTTTCTTTGTTTCCTGCAAATTAAAACCAAACAAATGCAGTAACTTGATTCTAGGTGTATTCTATTCTCTTTATATTCAAAATACATGATATTTGACGTTATTTTATGATGAAAACTAGATCGAATATGTATATAATTTATGCTTATCAAGGAGTTGAGAGGCGGGTTTGATTTTCGTAAGTTAAAAATGAGAGGTGCGGAATGAAAATAAGAACCCTAGTGAGTTATCAGGATCGGTTGTTTCAAAACAACCGATCCTGATAGTATTTTTTTTTTTAAGTTGGTTCTAAAAAAAAAACACTATTAGGATCGGTTGTTTTGATATAAACAATCATAATAGTGTTTTTATTTTTTTTTAAAGTTGGTTCTGCAAAAAAAAAAAAACACTATCAGGATCGGTTGTATCGATACAACCGATCCTGGTAGTATTTTTTTTTTTTTAAGTTGGTTCTGAAAAAAAAAACACTATTAGGATCAATTGTTTTGAAATAACCAATCCTAATAGTGTTTTTATTTTATTTTATTTTTTTTTAAGTTGGTTCTGAAAAATAAAAAACACTATTATGATCGGTTGTTTTAAAACAACCGATCCTAATATTTTTTTTTTAAGTTTGTTCTTTAAAAAAAAAAATATTTTAGGATCAGTTGTTTATAAAAACTGATCTTGATAGTTCAACTATCAGGATTGAACTATCAGGATCAGTTGTTGATAAAAACCGATCTTGATAGTATCAAGATCAGTTATTTATAAAACCGATCTGATTAACTATTAGGATCAGTTTTGTTCAAAGAACCGATCCAGATAGGCCGATCCTGATTCTTATTTTTCCACTAGTGATTATTTATGAAAAAAAGCTGAACTATATATAAATCTTAATCTTAATCCTCTGCTCAAGTCTTAAGACACCAGATCTACTCCAAAATTAAACATCTTTAGCTTTTACATATGAATTAAGACTACTCAACATGAGCTCTTTAGCGCGAATTAAGATTTCATCCCTCTTGTGTTGCCGAAGTGCTCCATTAATATTAAACTTATACGTCAAGTTATCTATATTTTTATTTTTTCTGACGTAATTTTGTTCATCACATGCACTAGCTATGTCGAAGTTTTTTACATGGAGTTAGTGAGAATAACCAGTAGCTTGAATTAACCTTCCAATCACTAATCAAATATTTTGTTGTGTTAGTGGAATAGTCACTTATCCAAAAAAGATAGTGCTTCATGTGACGTATTCAAATATGAAATAGCACTCCGGATTGATGTTATTTTTGAGTTAGTGCTAACCCAAACACATCTAAATTTACTAATACAAACAAAAAAAATTGACTAAAGATTGACTAGACGGCGATCTTGCTTGGACTGATCTATTAGGGTCCAGTAAGAGGTTCAAATTAAATGATGACACGGTTATTCTTTATGGAGCAAAGTTAGGGTGTGCTCACCAAGAAGATTTGGTGAGCACAGCTCTAAAAATATATCAAATCGACTTTAAATGGAAAATCTAAACTGTTAAAATTTATTTACTTAATAAGTGATGCATGTAAATGCAAAATTGTGAAAGTTTCGAATTCATTTACTACAAGGTCAAGTGGTCAAATTAACGATGAAAAATGAATATATAAAACAACTTATAAAATGTTCATTTCTTTGACCGCTTGACCAATTGTAGCAAATAAATTCAAAACTTTCAAAATTTTGCATTTACATGCATCACTCATTAAGTACATGGATTTCAACGATTTAGATTTATCGTTTAAAACTAATCCGATATTTTTTAGAGTTGTATTCACCAAACTTTTTTAATGAGTACGTCACATAGCTTTTTGACTTGAACAAAAATCTTATATGAATGTTCTTGGAGAAATTCTACCTTTGAAAGGGACATCGATATTATCGTCGTAATAAAATAAAATAAAAAGTTAGACTACATGATAAATATTAGTTATCAATTTGTGCTATAAATTTATAATTTTATTTTTAAAATTTAAATATCTGATTCAAATTGTTAAATATTATTTTCATATAAAAATATATTTTGAGATCAAATGTTATAATTATTTTACTATTGAGAAGGGTTCAAAAACATCATGATTTTGTGCTTCAATTATGATCTACATTTTTATATTTATTTTTCAAAGTTCAAAAAATCAATCTATATCTCTCAACATAATCTTCATGATAAAATATACTTAGATATTAAATTTTATATTTTTTTGAAATTATTTTATTAGATCAATATCTCTCAACATGATCCATATCTCTCAACATGATCTTTAAATTTTTTATTTTTTGAAAAAAAAAAAATTGTTTTTTTTTTCAGAAAAAGGTAGAAATAAAAATTTCGGATTTCACGGGATCTGAATTCTGGAGTTATCCAGAAAGATTTTGTTGCGCAGGAGAAACAGAATGCTGTCAATTGCTTCGGTCAAAAGTGCCGCTCGCTTTCTCAAGGATTTCCAAACGAGATTATTTACACAAGGAATTCTTTCTCAACTGCAAGCGCGGAGCATCATTTTAAATCCCGTCATTTCATTTGATTTATTTTCTATGAAATGACTCTTCTATCATATTTTTCTTTTCTCATTTAAAATATCTATGTTTAATATGTTTGAAGTATATATAATAAAACTCTTATAAACATTTTTGTATTTTTTTTTCTTTTTACTAAATTACTATGCAGTTATTTATACATATTTTTTATACTTCAAAAAAAAAATCTATTTATGTTCAAAATATACTGAAACAAAATATTTTTTATGTGACTAGAGATTGACTAAAGAGTAAAGAGTAAAGAGTAAAGAGAGACTTCATTGCTTGGACTGATCTTAGGGTCCAGTAAGAAGATTTAAATGAAACTTGGCAGCATTGCTAAACTTTCCAAAATGACGACACAGTTATCCACTTATCCTTGTATGTAGTGTACGTAGTTGCCGAGATTTTTGACTTGGATAAAATTCTTATTTGGATGTACTCGAGAGAAATTATACCTTTCGGGACATTCAATGAAGCGTTTGCGTTTAGGTTATATATTCCCGATATTATAGTAGGTTGAATGTATATCAGACGGGTGTAAACAGTTGGATACGGATAGGATAGTGGTTTTACTGTATTCGTATTCGTTATAATTTTTTGGATACAGATACAGATTGGATATCGGACAGATACGGATATTTTTTATAATTAGTTTGTTAGTTACAAAATATCTATTATATTATGTCATAGTGTTATATTATTTATTAAAATATATATCTATATGCAATTTAATAAATTATTTGTACAATATGTAATTTAATAAATCAATTTAAGAACATAAATCACATTTATTGTGGTTTAAAGTGTAAACGGTCGGATACGGGTAGTAAAAAATCTTACCGTATTCGTTATAATTTTTCAGATACAAATACGGATACAGATCATATAATTTAAGTACTTTTTCGGATTCGGATTCGACGAAAACGAATATTATCCAATCCGTTTACACCCCTACGTATATCACACTTAATTTGAGTTTATTGGATAGTATTTTTGTTTTATTTGTTTTAAGATGTGTATGCACTGTTTTAATATTTGTACGGATTAAACAGACACACATCTTGAAGCGGACCGAACATAAGCACTACTCATCAAATTTAAATTTGAGTCTAATAAATATTGGACCATTCCATTGTGAATTTACACATCATTATAAATATGTATATTACGCATCATTATGAATTTTTATTGTTATTTTAAAATTTAAATCTTCAATTTGAACTATTAAATATTACTTTTATATAAAAATATATTTGAAGATCAAATTTTATATTTATAAATTTTATTTTTACTATTATTTTTAAATAAATAGAAAATTACTTGATCTAATATTTTTGGATCATTTGAAAATAATATTTTTCTACTTATCTAACAAATAGTACAAAAAAAATGTAAAATTTGATAAGTAAATTTTCATATAAATATTATATTTAACAATTCCAATCCACTGTTTAAACTTCAAACATAAAAATAAAAATTTATAGTACTGATCAATCAGTAATATGAATATTAACATAGTCTCACTCATAAAAAATTTACATGCATATATTTGTGGCCTATCCCTTGGTGCCGCTAGATCTCCCAAGTAATTATAACATGTCTAGTCCCAAATACGTATTTAGTATCTTTTGTTGATGAAAAATATTTATTTTTTTATTTATCTAATTTATATTTTAGAAGTCTGATAATTATACCTCAAATAAAATTCTCAAACGAGTTCTCCAAATACTTAATGTCTAACTTCAATTTTCAACGCTCATATTCAAGCATTTAAAACTTTGTTTATAAACATTTACAATGTTACTCGCAAGTTTTTAAAACTCTATTTATAAGCATTTAAATTTTAAATCTGGATAATTTTTAACTCTCAACTATTTTTGTCTTCAAGTCAAAAAAAAAAAGATTCATTTCACCAACTCTTTTTTTTTTCTCTCTGATCATTCTCATCCATTTTCTCGAGAATCTGTGATGAATTTTGCAACATAAAAATACGAACGTTTTATACTCAATTTTTTCTTTCAAATGAGATACATGAAGAAATATTTTTGAGTTATTTTTAAGTTGTCATTTTTTAAAGTAAAACTCATGAACACTTTCAATTCTTAAGTATTTAAACCTATGATTTATACCATTTAATCTACTACCTGAAACATTTAAGGGAGCACCTAGCTATTCCCCTGTAACAATCTCCCAATCTCTCATTTCATCCCTCAGTCATTAACTACTTGAATAACTACTAACTATCTAGGGAACCACTTACTATTTGAGAACCACCTAATATTTAATTGATTTTACAACTGACGCGCCCAATTATTCATCTATAATGTATCAAGTATTAATCTATAACACATAAAGTATTCATACCTAAGATATCGAGTATTTAAAAAAAAAACTGGACACGTTTTTAGAAGTGGTTTTTTTTTCTGTTCAATTTAATCAATATTTCTGACGATCAGTGGAGAATTTTGCAAATCTAAAACTACGAATATTTTCTACATAATTTTATCTTTTAAATGAGATCGATGATGATATACTTTCGAGTTATCCGTTGCACAAGTATTCATCCTCATCGAGAAAATATTCATCATCGTCGTGTAAGTACAAATATAAAAACTGAACACATCACTCATTCATCTTTTATACCTTTTTAGATGCGGTTTTTTTTTCTCCGTTCAATCTAACCAATATTTCTGACGATCTATGAGAAATTTTGCAAATCTAAAATCACGAATATTTTATACATAATTTTATCTTTCAAATGAGATCCATGATGACATACTTTCGAGTTGTCTGTTGCACAAGTATTCATATCTCGTCACGCAAGTATTCATACCCCATCAAAAAATTATTCATTCTCATTGTGTGAGTGTAAATACAAAAACTGGACACATCACTCATTCATCTTTTACACGTCTTTAGATGTGATTTTTTATTCTCTGTTCAATCTAAACAATATTTCTGATGATATGTAAGAAATTTTGCAAATCTAAAACCACGAATATTTTCTACACAATTTTATCTTTCAAATTATATCCATGATGACATATTTTCGAGTTGTCCGTTGCACAAGTATTCATATCTTGTCACGCAAGTATTCATACCTAAGATATCAAGTATTCATTCATACACGTTGAAGTATTCATATCTAAGGCATCAAGTATTCATTCGTATACGTCTATTTTTTTTTTTTTAAAATTTATGTCATTTCTTAGTACGTAGTGGCTTAATTCACTATTAATAAAGTTTTGTTCTTTGCAAATAACTTGTTATTTTATGAGGAATGAGAACATAGACATGAAAGGGATTAATTACATCCACAAATACAAAAATATTTTGATATGTCAACAGTTATAGATCTGACTCGACAGAGGTGTACTCAAGTATTCATTCATACACGTTGAAGTATTTAATCCCGGCAGAGGCGTGCTTGATTAGGATGAAGTGACAGATGATCTCCGACAGAACGTCTGCTGGAGCGAGAGCAGCAGGCATAGACAGAAAAAATAGAGATGGAGGCAGAGGTGGGAAAGGGAGGGAGCTTATCGA
>CAXKVR010000690.1:0-26520 GCA_964058845.1 Carex sylvatica
CTAGTTCAGTAATTTTGGTAACAACTTCGATGCAAATCAACTTCTAGAAAATATCATTTATTACAACATGGCCCGTTGTCCTGCAATTTTGTTAATATACCCCCATATGGTAGTTAATTGGTTATACTTATAAGCTTTGAACCATCCAAGTAAAATTAGTTATATATCCGTTTAATAAACTTCTAAAATAGCCAAATTCTCCATGAAAACACCATAACATTCAATTTGCCCATAAAAACTTAACATTTTTTTTGTCAATCCACTTTTATGTTTTGAACTTTTATTTAGTTACTTTATAATTTGAACTTAACATTAATGTGCACATCATGTATTTTCATATCCTAGGTGACTCAATGCATAGTATATTGTAGAAGCCAGCAGAATGGAAGATATATAATTGACATGATTTGCACTTAATTTGATCTTCTCATTTATAGTGGTGTTAATAACCTTAAATTCTCTAAAACCTTTACAAGATCTAACACTATCCATAACACTAACAATTCATTTCCTCAATCTGAATATTAACATGACTAATACTATACTCTCTTTTTATGTACTCAATCACCTGATCCCGTATTATCTTATAATCTGCATCTGGTGCAATAATGACATGGCATGTCAGAAGCACCTTTTCCCTGGTAATGGCCCATATGTGGAGCTCATGTATCTCAATCACTCCATCCAGTGCACTCAACCCGTTCTCCAGTTGGGTCGCATCTATCTCACTCGGTGTGCTCTCCATTAGCACCCCTAGTATGTCCCACTTCCTCATCATTTTAATTGTGGTTCCTATCACTACAACCGAGAAGATCAAAGTGCAAGCCAAGTCAATTATTTTCCATTCTGGTTTGTACCATATTAAACCCCCAGCTATCATGCCTCCTATATTGAGCAAGATGTCGCCTAGCACGTGCAAATATGCACTTTCCATATTAATGCTCATCATTTTCGACTTCTTAAGCCAAGAAAAAAAGGACTTCTTATTTCCCTTCTTGCTCAGTGGCTTTTTCACATCTTTGTTGGTATTTGCATCATGAACATGCTCTTGGTTATGGTGGTGGTCGTGCTCATGTTCGTGGCCATGCTCGTTCTCCTGGCCATGCTCATGCTCTTGGCCATACGCTTGCTCGTGCTCATGGCTGTGACTACCATGACCATGGTCGTGCCCAAGCATCACAGCAATGAAAACATTAACAGCTAATCCAAATGCTGACACGCCAAACATATAAACTCCCTTAACCTGCCCGCTTCCATGAATGAACCGGTCAATCGCCTCGTAAATCAGAATCCCTGTAACAAACCAAATCAACAGTACTGACACCAATGCCCCCAAAATCTCAATTCTGGAAAACCCATAAGAATGCCTAGTTGTTGGCTCCCAGCCTGTGGCGCAAAGAGCGAATACAGAGATCATGTAACCTGCGACATCTGAGAGGAGGTGAGCCGCATCAGTAATGATGGCAAGGCTGTTTGCTATAATGCCAAAAATCACCTCTACAATCATAAAAATGATGCTGAGGATGATGGCTATGACGAGCTTTATCATTGAAGTCCGGCGCTCGTGCAAGTTCTTGGTGTTGGAGAGGACACATTTTCCTCCTCGGCATGCTATGCTGCCACCAGTTGGGCTGGGGACGTTGCTAATAGGCGGGATCGCTGGGGGTGCAGTATCAATGTCGATGTTTAGTTCTTTTATTTCGGAAGAAGAGGTTGATGCTGGAGAGTTTTGGTTTTCCATCTGGAGAGAAATGAAGACTATAGAAATAAGATATTTAAGAATTAATAAACAACCAATGGAGATCTCCAATAGTGATGCTACTGGACAGAACAGCTCACCATAGTAGTTACTGTTATAATGATGTTATACTTCAATTCAGTTAGAGTTGTTGTTAGTGGCAGAATTGTAATTAGGCAAGACTTTGTATATAGAGCATAGTTGTAATCAAAGATCAATCAAGTAGGAAATATATACAATACCATTTCTACTTCTTTCTCTTCTATTATCCAAATTTGGAAGAATCATTAGAAATGATATAGAAGTAAGAAACCGTTAGTAGCATTTGGAATCATGTATCAACATATAGTATGTAGGATATAATATAAAATAACAAGTACTATCTAACCAGCAAATCAAAACATTGAAGAAGTTTCTAATGACAATAATCTAGGGACTGAGCATGATGTGCATTGTTAGACTTACACAAGTATTTTATTTTAACAATTCCACAATAAGGTCTAATTAAAGAATAACATAAATAAAAAAATTTGAACTATGTAAAATTAAGCATAATAAAACATACTTATGATGTTGGCACGAAGAAATATATATACAATCTTCGAAATAGAGAAAGGAAAGGGGAGGATTGGAGTTGAAACAATGCAGAAGGGGGAAGAACGAGAGGTAAGATATATAGAGAGAGGATTTTATTGCGGTTCAGATCATATCATATAAGTACACAACACAACACATGCATGCACCTTACCAAAATTGTCATAAGTTATAAGTCACAATTTAAGCCAACCCAATGAACCAAACACAAACTTTTGATGATTGTCATACAAGCTCAGAGTTGTCAGAAAGTGTCAGGATCAAGAAAGGCTGATATTTTTCTGAAATTTTTGCTCTTCTCATTTGGCTCGGTTATTATTTTTTTTTTTTACAATTAAGAAATTAATGGAACATGTTACCACAATTTTTTTTATATATTTATGCCATCTGTTTTTAACTTTTTTTACTTGGTTAAGTACTTGTGGGAGAATTTCTCTGTTCTTTTTTTTTTTTTGGTGTACTTGTATTTTTAACAAATGCTTCAGTCCAGATTTGTAGTGTCATTAGAGAAAGTAATAATGTCATTTTTTGTGTTCAAAATCCAAGTTCTCTCCTTGATGTCAAATGGGTACAATTCGTTTACAGAGTTACCAGTTTAAATGTGTGTTCTGTATTAAATTGATATTTCTACAATACTATTTTGCCTGATTTGGAGGAATTTGTTAAACGTTGTCTTTTTTTCATTGACGCATTTTGTCATACATGTTAAGGCTATTCACTTCAGAGTAATAACACTTATTTTTCTATAAAATTTAAGTAAAATTATGCAAAATTTATTAGGAAATCACAAAATCAACTGAAAATTATAAGCATGAAGTATATAACTTTAAGAAAATTGAAACCAAAGACACCACAATTGCATTATTCACTTAATTTTAAACCGACCTAGATCTAATAGATAGTTGCCGTAATTTTTATCTACGGTATATAAAAAATAAAAATAAAAGAATGAGAAACGTTTTGAGGAACTTTCGAAATGAGAAGACATCTATCCGGTATGTCATTTCAAACGTACGGAGGCCTTGACTGAATAAAAAAATAATAATAAATAAAAAAAAATGTTGAAAATAACGGCTAGTTATAATTTTTGAATTATAACGGCTAGTTTAGAGATTAGTGTATTGTAATTAATAGGTTAGATATTAGTGGTTAGTAGTTGGTAGTTGTAATTAATAGTACAACGGCTAGTTTTTAAATTTCTTCTATAAATAGAGATACATGTAAAGCTGAAAATAAGATTGTAATAATAAATTATTTTCTTTAATCTCTTTTTCTCTTGTCTTATAAAAAATAACAAAAGATGAGATGTCATTCCAAGGTGAGGAAATCATTAAAACTATATATTCAAAAGTATTAGTAAAATTAAGACTTAATTATCAAGCTTCTCGGTATGTCATTTCAAACGTACGGAGGCCTTGACTGAATAAAAAAATAATAATAAATAAAAAAAAATGTTGAAAATAACGGCTAGTTATAATTTTTGAATTATAACGGCTAGTTTAGAGATTAGTGTATTGTAATTAATAGGTTAGATATTAGTGGTTAGTAGTTGGTAGTTGTAATTAATAGTACAACGGCTAGTTTTTAAATTTCTTCTATAAATAGAGATACATGTAAAGCTGAAAATAAGATTGTAATAATAAATTATTTTCTTTAATCTCTTTTTCTCTTGTCTTATAAAAAATAACAAAAGATGAGATGTCATTCCAAGGTGAGGAAATCATTAAAACTATATATTCAAAAGTATTAGTAAAATTAAGACTTAATTATCAAGCTTCTCGGTATGTCATTTCAAACGTACGGAGGCCTTGACTGAATAAAAAAATAATAATAAATAAAAAAAAATGTTGAAAATAACGGCTAGTTATAATTTTTGAATTATAACGGCTAGTTTAGAGATTAGTGTATTGTAATTAATAGGTTAGATATTAGTGGTTAGTAGTTGGTAGTTGTAATTAATAGTACAACGGCTAGTTTTTAAATTTCTTCTATAAATAGAGATACATGTAAAGCTGAAAATAAGATTGTAATAATAAATTATTTTCTTTAATCTCTTTTTCTCTTGTCTTATAAAAAATAACAAAAGATGAGATGTCATTCCAAGGTGAGGAAATCATTAAAACTATATATTCAAAAGTATTAGTAAAATTAAGACTTAATTATCAAGCTTCTCGGTATGTCATTTCAAACGTACGGAGGCCTTGACTGAATAAAAAAATAATAATAAATAAAAAAAAATGTTGAAAATAACGGCTAGTTATAATTTTTGAATTATAACGGCTAGTTTAGAGATTAGTGTATTGTAATTAATAGGTTAGATATTAGTGGTTAGTAGTTGGTAGTTGTAATTAATAGTACAACGGCTAGTTTTTAAATTTCTTCTATAAATAGAGATACATGTAAAGCTGAAAATAAGATTGTAATAATAAATTATTTTCTTTAATCTCTTTTTCTCTTGTCTTATAAAAAATAACAAAAGATGAGATGTCATTCCAAGGTGAGGAAATCATTAAAACTATATATTCAAAAGTATTAGTAAAATTAAGACTTAATTATCAAGCTTCTCGGTATGTCATTTCAAACGTACGGAGGCCTTGACTGAATAAAAAAATAATAATAAATAAAAAAAAATGTTGAAAATAACGGCTAGTTATAATTTTTGAATTATAACGGCTAGTTTAGAGATTAGTGTATTGTAATTAATAGGTTAGATATTAGTGGTTAGTAGTTGGTAGTTGTAATTAATAGTACAACGGCTAGTTTTTAAATTTCTTCTATAAATAGAGATACATGTAAAGCTGAAAATAAGCTTGTAATAATAAATTATTTTCTTTAATCTCTTTTTCTCTTGTCTTATAAAAAATAACAAAAGATGAGATGTCATTCCAAGGTGAGGAAATCATTAAAACTATATATTCAAAAGTATTAGTAAAATTAAGACTTAATTATCAAGCTTCTCGGTATGTCATTTCAAACGTACGGAGGCCTTGACTGAATAAAAAAATAATAATAAATAAAAAAAAATGTTGAAAATAACGGCTAGTTATAATTTTTGAATTATAACGGCTAGTTTAGAGATTAGTGTATTGTAATTAATAGGTTAGATATTAGTGGTTAGTAGTTGGTAGTTGTAATTAATAGTACAACGGCTAGTTTTTAAATTTCTTCTATAAATAGAGATACATGTAAAGCTGAAAATAAGCTTGTAATAATAAATTATTTTCTTTAATCTCTTTTTCTCTTGTCTTATAAAAAATAACAAAAGATGAGATGTCATTCCAAGGTGAGGAAATCATTAAAACTATATATTCAAAAGTATTAGTAAAATTAAGACTTAATTATCAAGCTTCTCGATACTTAAAATTTTAACTAGAAAAGTGCCTCGCTTTACTTCAGCAGTGACTGTTATGATAGAGAGAAGAGTACCTAAAAAGTAAATTAACATAGAAACTATATATAACAAAACCTGATATGCTACACAGCTAGAAGTATTATATTGTTGGTCCTATGTTACTCTTTATATCGAAGAACAAAATGTTATTTACAACCATCAATATATGTGTAACAGTTTTTACGGAATCACAGAGTTACTCTTTATTTCTTAATTTTCTTTGCTATCTTCACATCTGCAAAAATGAGAAAATGTGTTTTTTAGTACGTATAAAGGAAAAATAGAAGAGAGAGAGAGATATAAAATGAAATTGTATTATCTTCTATTATCTAATACATTGTGCATCAACAGCTTTATATAGAAAATGGACAGCATGTTTCTCCTAATTACAATCTGTACCAGAATAACAGAATTCTGTAACAGCTTCATACATTGGCTAACTGAATTACTTCTTGGCCATCTTGCTGTCCATTTTGGCTTGAACTGGACAAGTCCATTATTCTCCTTTATTAGAGCGTAAGAACTATTGTGGGCAAATACTATGTTGACTGTTAATAGTGCTGAAATTTTCCCTTTGTAACTAATGTAATATTGAAAACCAACAAACCAAAACTTTTTTTTAGCAAAATCAACTAACCCTAAATCCTAAATCACATGACAAAAGAAATGGCTTCAGATACCAAATTTTTTAGCTAAATCAGCTGAACCCTAAATATTGTTGTACCTGCTATTTTAGTATTGTTGACAAAAATCAATGAAATACAAACGTAACCGAGACAAGAAAGATACTACAAACAAAAACATGTTTACAAAGGAAACATTTGCATTATCAACATCACTTTAATTTAAATAATTCAGAAACGCGGGCATTGGTGAAATAATTAAAACATTTTTTTAGAAAATAGAAAAGTAAGGCACCATACTATATTTATAGATCGTTTTATCGCTTCTTGACTGATATCAATTGACTACGTAACAATGATAAATTTTGACTCGATAATAATTTATTGAAGACTGAAAAGATCAGCTCTTGAAGCTAACATAAGCAAATTTGTAGAATTAACTAAAATGTTTATAAAATGAGCAATTTGAAAATTAAAAAAATTAAAACACAACTTTTTCTTAACCTGCACTACAAGAAGGTAGGTACTTTTCGCGAGGATAAAAAGTGCATTTATGACGGTACTCCGTCGCTAAAAGTACCGTCACTAATAGAAAAGCACATTTATGATGGTATTCCGTCGCTAAAAGTCACTTTTTACCCTCGCGAAAAGTGCCTACTTCTTGTTGTGCTGGCGTCTCAATGCCCTTATAGTATGATAGTGCTTCAAGATCCGAAAGAAAAGCAAGTATACATAAGATAAAAACCGCAATTAAGTATAAACATAAGATTGTCATAATCAGCTCTTCTATTTATTTTTCTTCCATAATTCAATATTTGTGAATTTGAAGAATGTGATTAATTTGAATGTTATGTAAAGATATAAAAACTGAAACAAAAAAACAATATAAGTTCACGAGGCCAAATGCATATAAATGAAGTAATAGACAAATTGCAATTAAAAACATATTCATTTTTTCTTTCAGCCAAAAACAAAAATTTGAAATTTGACGAAATGAAATTACTGTTGAGCATTAAACACTGATGCAAATGAAAGAGAATGATTGTTGCTTACTTTTTATTGATTCCGGTAAGCAAAGAAGGAAATAAGTTGAAATAATAAAAAAAAGGGTACAAAAGACAAGCCTTCAGGTATGTTGACGGCCGGGTACCAGAATTTTGGTTGAGTATGTGGAGTCCAACAAAGCATTTCTATCCATACTGCTATATATTCCAATCTGTGATATTGACACAAGGATTCGTAATGGTAGGATCAGATTTCCCTTTAGGGATTGGTAGGCAAATGTCCTGTAGTCTTTACCTAATATGAAATATGTGCAAACAAGATGATGTTTGGGTATACTCATTTTTAAAAATTTAGGTTATTTTGATAAATCAGAATTCAAAACTAATAAATTACACAGAATAAAGAGAACTAACCTCTGTGTTATTTGTAGAGATAGCAATTTACATGATTTAATACCTGAAAAGAAGAAGAAGAAAGAAAATTTAAGTGTATTATACATGTAATGTCGCTCGAATCAACTTTTTCTAAATTTTGTTAAAATCAAATCACGAATGTACATGATTTAACCTGCCCGCTTCCATGAATAAACCGGTCAATCGCCTCATAAACCACAATCACCTACAATTAACCAAATCAACTTTACTGGCACCAATGCCCCCAAAATCTCAATCCGGGAGAACCCGTAAGAATTCCTAGATGTTGGCTCCCAGCCTGTTGCCCAAAGAGTGAATACAGAGATCATGTAACCTGCGACATCCGAGAGGAGGTGAGCGCATCGGTTAAGATGGCAAGACTGTTTGCTTTAACAACACACATGACCTCTACAATCATGAATATGATGCAGAGGATAGTGGCAATAATAAGCTTGAGCATTAAAGCCTGACGCTCGTGCAAGTCCTTGGTGTAGGGGAGGATATTTTCCTCCTTGGGATGCTATGCCGTCGCCGGTTGGGCTGGGGACCTTGCTAAATAGGCGGGATTGCTGGGGGGTCCGTAGCGAGGTCGATATCATATAAGGGCACAACACAACACATGCACCTTACTGAAATTGTCATTAGTTATAACTTATAAGTCACAATTTAAGCCAACCCAACGAAACAAGCACAAACTTTTGATGGTTGTCATAGAAGCTCAGAGTTGTCAGAAAGTGTCAGGATCAAGAAAGGCTGATATTTTTCTGAAATTTTTGCTCTTCTCATTTGGCTCGGTTATTATTTTTATTTTTTTTACAATTAAGAAATTAATGGAACATGTTACCACATTTTTTTTATATATATTTATGCCATCTGTTTTTAACTTTTTTTACTTGGTTAAGTACTTGTGGGAGAATTTCTCTGTTTTTTTTTTTTTTTTTACTTGTATTTTTAACAAATGCTTCAGTCCAGATTTGTAATGTCATTTTTTTGTGGTTCAAAATCCTAGTTTTCCTTGATGTCAAATGGGTACAATTCGTTTACAGAATTACCAATTTAAATGTGTGTTATGTATTAAATTGATGTCTGTACAATACTATTTTGCCTGATTTAGAGGAATTTGTTAAAATTTGTCTATTTTTCTCATTGACCCATTTTGTCATACATGTTAAGGCCATCAACGTGAAAATTCCATTTTATGCTTCTACTGCCTCTCGTCCGATAAAGTTCATACTATCAAATGTCCACGTTCCCGTGGTGCTTGGCTCGAGGGCCCTGCATGCCGCTACTTACTTGCCTCTCATATAAGTCCCGAGATGTATTTCCTTAATCCTGTTACAAATGATCTGATCGATATCCCTTTTGTTAGTGTAGACGGTGGTGATCGCCCAGACTATATTGGTCCAGATCCAATTGAAGGCGGCGATATTGTGATTATCCGGTCATTCAATATGATGGCTTTTTGGCGACCTAAGGCTGACAATTGGGTCAACGTAAACGGGGTCGGCGACAGTAATGTATATTATATGGGACAATACTTCAGCCATGATGATGAAACTGGCTTTATGAATGTTATTGATTTTGCTACCAAAAGATTGGCTTATCAAGTCGCACCACCGAAGGACACAGACCCTTTTCTAGAGGGTAGCACAATTATAGTCGAGTCAGGAGGAAAGATCCTAAGGTTGTTCCGGCATTATACATACGATGAGCAGTTGCGCTTTGATATATACTGTCTTTATTCCGGTGATGGTGAAGGGAAACCTTGTTGGGTGAAATTCACTGATATCGGTGACCAAATGATTTTTCTAGAATATAGTGGTGGGTTATCTTTCTGTGCGAAAAATTTTCTGGATTCAAAGGGAATTGCATTTACTTTGTGAAATACGAGCGATATCTTTGTAGATATGACATAGGAGATGGTACACATGAGGTGTTGCCTTGCCCTTTTGATTTAATGGGGACTTGGTTTGTGCCAAGTCTGGTATAGCTCTCCGATATTAATTATGCATTAAGACTTAAGAGCCAAGTAAGTTTAAATGAGTACTTATTTAGCTTTTTGTTTAATTTGTTAGAAATTTAGTTTAGTTGTTCTCATCTGCCTTCTTAACTCTTTTAGTGATTGGTGCTTTTGCAAATTTATTTTTGTATTACAAATTTACCTACTGACTGGTAATACAACAGCTTGGAACTTTACAAATACATTGGTCAATAATCACTGCTGCGAGTTGGGATATAATTTATTCCCAGTCAGAGTTATTATATTAGGATTTATTTTCATTCCAACTAATACTCTAATATGGTGAAATTTGATATCTTGTAATCTTTCACCATGACCTTGATATGTTGTATGACCAGCTATGATGACCTTAAAAAAAAAGGGTTGCATAGGAGACTTGGCATGTCCATTTATTGGGCCGGTAGAGACAATAAACCATTTGATGCTTCAATGTAAATTAACTCTAGACTATTTGGTTTTGGATAACGATAGAGTTTGCTTATACTTTGCCTAAATTCAAAATAATAGCATTTTTAATGATGATGAGTGCAATTTGTTGGTGTGTTTGATTACACAGGAGTGAGTTGATATTTTCGAGCACCACAAAAATTAAAAATAATAAGATTTTTTATTTTCATGATAATGACAATGATTTCTTATTGGACAGGTAATACCAAGCAGGATATCAAGGAGGATTTCAGAAGTGTTTTTGGGCCTAAAAGGAAATAGCAAGTTACTAGTTTGTATAAAAACATATTCCTCTAATATAGTTGTAGTAGCAAGTAAACAGTTTAACAAAAGGTGGATGTTTAGCTTAGTAGATCAAAGTAGGGCTAAATTTTGGATATGATAGAAGCCCTAGTAATTTCCAGTTGCTGATGTTTTTTGTGTTTGCAGTTATATTTTGTGTAGGAAGTAATATCGGAGTTAAAAGAATAGGTAATATATACGTAAGGTCCTGGACAATCAATTTCTTGAATTAAAACGGGCATCTAATGTTTTTTTTTCAAAAAAAAAAAAAATTGAATTATTTTGTTGACCATCAATTTCTTGGCTAGATGAATTATTTTGTACAATTTTATATTAGATAAATGAAATATTATCAGATGTATTACCAAATTGTGAATTACTTGTCGGTTTTGTTGCATGCTTTCCGGTTTTTGATACTCAAGAAGAGAAGTATGAACTGCATTTGTTGTTAAAAAATGCAAGGACAATTCTTCCCTTGAAAACTCAGACATGACAACTAATATATTGTCATAAGAAAACAAAAAATCCATATAATATGCATATATCATGGAATAATTACATCACCGCTTGGATGAGTAGATAATGGCATTAGTTGATTCGATATTTGGACTACATCAATAGTAAATGTGATAGATTGACATCTGATTTGGTGGTTCTTATTATAATGATTGCAATATCGGAATGAATCGACAGTATCTAACTTTAAGGGCTCCACATGGAACTCTTTTTCGACTTTTTTTTACTGGAAGTGGGGACAAATGTTCATTTACAATGGTACCAAATTACATCATTAGTTATCATCTACTTAAACTATCAACAGTAAATATATTTCAAACCTACTAAGACACAACAAAGAAAATCACTTTAATTTTTTTGTTCTTATTTTCTTACTTACTATTTCTTCATACATGATTCTAATATTACCAATGATACCAATGCTTTCTTTGCTTCAATTAATTCTTGATAACTTATTTCAATAATAATATACATGCTTATATGCATCTCTGTTCAGATGGAAAGGAAAATCTCTCCAGCTTAACCTCCCCTTCCCAAGTAATTACAGTAAACACTGACATAGACCCGATGGCTTCAATGCGCAAGCTTGTCATTGCCGTCGACCTTTGCATCATGTTCATAGCTGTCAGTGCCATTGGTGGCATTAAGATTTTAGATTTCTTCGTGCCAGCTTTCGTATGTTTCAGTCTATTTCTTTAGTTTTATTATGCTAATTTTCCTGTACATAATTCAAATTTTTAATTGGAAAAGCTATTATTTATTTCATAAGCAAGTTAAAGTATTAGACTATCTTACTTTACAGAAGCACTGAAAAGTTTGTTTAAACCTTCTTGTTGAATTGTTAATATGACATTCAAATGCAAAATAAATCAGAGCTCCTGTAAAGAAAGTCTAACATTCAACTGGCTTGTGAAATAAATAATGGCTTTTTCAATTAAAAATTTGAACTATGTACAGGAAAATTAGCATAATAAAATTACAGAAATAGAATGAAACATACGAAAGCTGGCACGAAGAAATGTAGAATCTTAATAATAGAGAAAGGGAGGGGGGAGATTGGTGTCAAATCAATGGAGAAGGTGGAACCTTGTTGTGAAAAGCACAGAGAATTAAGTGGAAAGAACTATGTACAAGGCAAACAGAGCATGCCGGAAAAATGGAACTATGTACAGGAATACAAGCATAATAAAATTAAAGGAAGAGTGATATTTATAGAGGAAGGCATAGATAAAATCAAATAATTGGGAATTAATTGATCTACTGCTTTAGACTCCTGGTGCATAATTTTATAGCGTCAGATACAAGGACACAACAAACTCTTGTACAATTTGGACCATTGCAGTTATTGGAGATTTTTTATTTTGTTTGTGAATTAAAACAAATAAAAATGCTGTTAAAAAAAAAAACATATATCAACAGTAGAAAAGTTAATTTTGAGAAAGAATATAACATGCTTTACAATGCACAGGCCTTCTGTGGTTCATGATCTTACGCCGTCAGATTCATACAGTTATTGTATTACTAATTTATCATATTTTATGTCTAACCTGATTATGGTTTTGGTTCTGAATATCATGTATGCTCAAAACTGTTCTTATAGGAGATCATTAATCTAATTAATTTGGGTTAATTAATCAACATTTAACAGCCTTGTAAACCCAAAGAAAAAAATACTAGTCTTTTGGGCTAATTTATATTCAACATCATTTACATCATATGAAGTTTTATTTGCTCATTTGAAACAGAAGTTTAACAACCCCTAATTTATATATATCTTTACAGTGAAATTAATTATCATTAACAAGTTGATTCGTTGTTTTGTGCAATAGAATTGCTGTAATAAAAGAATTTATGTGTTGAAGAATTCTCTTTAGTGGATTTAATATCTTTGTACTTGATATGTGTACGTAGTACTCAAAATTATTTGTTGTCCTTGTGGAATCAATGACATGTGATGTAGTTATTCCATCACATGTTGTATCAGATTTGAATTATACAATTGTACTTCAAATATAAACATGGCTTTCTGTCATGTAGTTATTCCATGATATGTGCATATTACATGACAAAATGTATTAGTTCCATGTGTGAGTTGTCAAGGACAAAATTGCCCTTGTACTTTTTAACTCAAATTTTGTGTTTGTCCATAAGAAGTTTGAATTGCATGTCCATTACGAATTTCAAAGCTGTCACCTCGCCTACTGTTGCTAGTTGCTACCGACACTGGATGATGTGGATTAGAATTTGTCAAGTGAAAAGGTCTAATTCTACATAACATTTAACTGAGTCAAGTGGCACACTCATTGTAGAATATATGGCTACGAGAAACCAGCCAGTCAAATTGAAAATGGACTTCTTCTCTAAAAAACAAAGAATTAATAGCAAAAGATGATTGACAGTGAAAGGTAATTTATGAAGATGCCATCTTCCCATATCAATAAATTTTGCACTGTTCAACTATTGTTTACAAATTAGACCAAGTAAGAGAAAGACGGTGAGTGCTTCAATCTTAAAATTAGCTCTCAAATTAGTCTCAATCAACAATTTGGTATTGATCATTCAGGTAAAGATAGATTCTGTCAGGCAAAATAGTCCCCCAAAAAAATTCTTCCAAAGCTCCAGACATATTACAAAATTTCTTCCCTCATAACTTGGAAATATAAAATACACCAGAAAGCTCCAGATAATATTGTATTACTTATTCTACAATTTCAGTACCATACATGTCCATTAGGTGAAGTACATGTTCAAAAACTTATTTTTTTCAACATTCACAACTATAAAGCAATATACATTACAAAACCTATCAACATCAGATGTATGTCGTAATCGAAGTAATTAAAAAACTTGCTAGTTTTTTAGTTCTTTTTTTTATTATGTACAAACCACATATTTCTATTTCATGCTTGGATCAGCTGAACTGATTTGAATTCGAATTACCTCATGAACTGCACCACGGTTAAGCATAGCCAGAATTGGCCCTTCCTTAGATGTAGTTAGCTCCGCCAGAGAGACTTTCCGGGTGTAATTTTCATCCCGCAAACGAAACCCGTGTATCCACCGGCCCACCTTTAACCAGCTCAGGCGTACTTGGCGGCTTGCCACCTGGCACTTTATGAGTGCTTCCAATGCTTCTTCAGGCTACGATTTCATCAATTATATAAATATTCAGTGAGAAGCATCACAATTAAGCTTTCTAGATTACTTTGTTGCATAATTGCAACTCAAGCTAGGCTGCTTGAGAGCCCAATATATTTTTTTATATCTTCCAATATATAAAATTACAAAATTGGTACCAGTACTGGTACATTCGGTCAGAACAGATACAACAAAATTGTATCTTCAAAACAACATTGCAAGGACATCTAGAATCTGGAATTTTACATTGTAAAAATACAATATAGAACCACTTTTATATTTCCTTTTTATTTCATGAACTGGTGCTGATTATGAGGGCTTATTGGGGCTATTAGCATGCTCAATTAGATGCTACATATTTCAACATATGGCCAAATACTGCTAAGTTTGATTCCTTTTAATGAGCTTAATTTACTATATTGAACAAAAATTATCCAAGAAAATTACAAGTGGAAAAATCATCTTACCGGTACATGTAGGTACAAGATTGAGTAGTGCAATCCAATGAGATTTACCAGAACACCGAGCTCTGGTCTGAATAGAAATAGCCGCACATCTTCAAACTCAAGATGAAGAGCACTCAACTTTTTTATCGCACCTAAATAATTTGTTACTTCAAGAGAACTGAGTGGGGCCTGCTGATAGATTTCATGTATGATAGAGGATGTTTCATGTGCTACTGCTTTGTGGGATTCTATGTACAGAGCCTTCCAATCCTGCAAAAAAATAAACGGAGATTTCAAACAAGGCATTATCTGTTTTTTTTTTTAATGAAATTTCTTGATTTGAGGCGATAAATGTCAATGCACAACCTCCACAATTGTATCTGAACCCAAATTAAGACCAAATTAAAACTCCGACATATCCCTGTTTACTCCTATAAATCTTCAGCTATCATTAAGCAATGGCTAAAATTTAGAACATGAGATACGGAACCAATTACAGTTCAATTTAAATTCAACTTTTAGTTAAAATTTTATTCCCCAAATTGACAAGAAACTAATTTTACTCAGCTAGTTCAATTTTGCAATCGTTCCTTGCTTTATTGCTGATTTAACCAAATTTGATTGAAACACCAAGAAAAAACTTAGAAAAAAATTACAAGAACGAAACCAAATATATAGCTATAACTGCAATTAATAGTTATAAAAATTGGCATGAACCTTTGAAGAAAAGTGGGATACCTTTATTTGAACTTAGCTATAAGAATTATGAAATTATCCTCAATCTATAGTTCACTGACCTCAGGAGGATGCAGTTGAGTAGGCTCGGTACCAGCAAACGTGGAGCGATTCAGTGAAGCCACGTCAGCGTGAGGCCACCTGCGCCTGAACAGGTGGGCCCATACACTATTAGAGAAGCACAAACCGCGCCAGAAACAACAACAGCTACCAAGCGAGCACACATCCCTTACCTTCCCTTCCCAAAAAAAAAGGGTCTCAAAATTATATTAAAATTCATTTAATTCAGCAAAAATATAATTTCTAAAAGTTTTACCCTTTACTAACTAATCTTATTAATTCGATAGATATACAACATGCATATTGGGTTTTTTTTTTTTTTTTTGAAAGAAAGTACCTCGAGGAGAGAGATGATTGTTAGTGCTACGTCACGAAGGAGCGGGTCAGAGCACATCTTAAATTCTTCTGAAACAAACCAGAGAGGGTAATTCGATCAAATTTGATTTCTTTGACAAGAAGATTATTAAAAGGTTGGTTTTCTAATGGAAAGAGTGAGCATTCGGTGTTTCAATTTGACAAGAAATACAGGAGAGGACACGAGAAAAAAAAACGGCACAAGAAGACAAAAGTGAATGGTTTTGGGCTTGGCGCCTTGACGGATAAGACCCGCCTTTAATATGAATGAGTATCCTCTGAGGTATCTCTTATTTTGAGTAACCGACGTGTCCGGTTTTTATTCGGAGATAGCATGGGGGCAAGTATTATTTGAACTTTGAGATTTGTGCAGAACGTAGTTGGACTGTTGAAAACTTGAAATTTTTCCATAAAGTCACGCACCATATGAGTTATCTCAGAGGATGCGAATTCTTTAATACTTCGATACCGAATACTAGAATTTTGAGATTCCAATATTCATTACTCTACAGTCTAAAGTGTAGCATGTCAAACAGTGATCAAAATAAGAAGGTAACACAGTTATCTGCATGGAAGTTTGTGCAGAAAAACGAAAATAAAATGAGAAAGGGCAGGTGTGATGTCAGCGAGTTTTCTCTCCTTTATGTAGCAGTTCGTGTGGTAGGCCAGAGAAAGAAGGCACTGACAAATCGTAGCGTACAAAATGAGCCAGCATATTCTTCTACATATAATATGGAACAAACAATCCGACCATAGACGCGTGTCACGAGTGGGGGCTTTGACGCCTGACGGATAGGACCCGCCTTTAATACTTCGATATCGAATGCTGCCTACAGCCTACGGGTTTCTTTCTAATCAAAAAAAAAAAAAAAGAGAGAACTAAACAATAATAAAAAATTAATATATAAAATATAAAACATTACGTAACATAGGACCCGCCTTTTATTACAGCTTTACCTAACATTAATGTTCTATATGAGAAAATAGTTTTATTGATTGATTGATCATATTGTTATAATGCTAGCCGTTGAGGCCATCTCTTTCATTTTTGGCAAGTATCGGAAGTAGGAAAGGAAGTTTGAATAGTGTATAGTATAAGTACAAGTGAATTATTTGAGATTGATTTGGTGGTATCAAAAGTTTGTAATTCAGAAATAATTCATATATAATTTGAGATTGATTTGTAATTATTTGAATTAGACATTTCAGTTCCACAGGAGAAAAAAAAATTAGAAAAAATTCACAAATAATTCGTAAATTTTTTAAAAATTTTTATAAAATTTCTAAATTTTAACAAATAATTCGGTGTTCAATACGTCATCACCAAAAAAAAATTCACTAATAACTCACGAAAATGTGACAATAGTGTATTGTGTATTTGGTAAAAGTTGCACTAGGGTCCACTAAATGTTTCCAAATCTAATTATCTGTATTTTGTTATTAATCTTCGACACTACCTCCAATTTCTGTATTCTAAAAAAATTTTCAGACCCAAGTCTTATTTGACCTAGACTAATCATTATTTCTTTTTTTCTTTTTTTTTCTTTTTAAAAAAAAACATATGTTATTATGTTGTAAAAATAAATTTGTTCATACATATTATAATTTGTAAGAAACTTTCAATGCAGCACATCAACAGCTCAGCTGCAGATGTACTTACCTATATACATTACAATCTGCAGATATACTTATCTATACCCATCACAGATAAATCATATATCTGGATTGATAATAATTAAAATTTATAAGTTTTTTTTTATTATTTTTTTAATTTCTAAGTTAATTTCACAATTAAATTTGCTAACTTGGTTATTTTGTACATATGATTTAAAATAGAGAGAAATGATCTATTGTAATGATTGGTTGAATATGTTATGTTTAATTTAAAATACTAGATTTCATCTAAATAATAACCGAATTATGTCAAACTTTTTTTTTTAGTTCATATATATGAATTGAAATAATATTTGATTGTAGTTCGAATTCCACATATTTTTAAACTCCTTTTAGAAATATTAATTTATTATAGCAAAACAGATGAATATAAATTAAAGCAATAAAATATAAGAACTTGTGGAGACTTAATAATCATCATTTAATTTTAGCAACCTGTCGTCAATCAGTCCACATCTCCAAATAAGCTATCTAACATTAGTAGGGGTGAAAACGGAGCGGATTCGGAGCGGATAATGCTGATATAAAATCCGTATCCGCCTTTAAATGAGCAGATACGGATGTTAAAATTCAAAATCAAATCCACCTTAAATGGATACGAATACGGAGCAGATAATCTATGAATACCGATACAAAATAAATAATTATCAAATAATTGAGTCGTATGAATAATTCATTTATATAATATAATATAAATATTATAATTAAAACATACTTTATTTTTAGTAATAAAAAAAACAAAAAGAAAAAAATACTGATGAGGTTTGAAAGTGGAGCTGAGTTGGTTTCAAACTAAATCAAAAGGTGTGAAATGTGGGGACTGTTGGCTTTTGGGAGCTCTCGACTTATCTATTTGACTAGATTTACAAAACATATATAATTGTATTTTACAGTTTTTCTCTTGAGTATCTGTGCAGGTTCATGACAAGTCGTTGTTGCTTGTGCACTACAACTTCAATATACACAATCAATCTCAAGCTTAGTCAATCAATCAACTAACTCCTAGAGTGATCATGTGTGATCGAATCATTTACTACTTCGAACTTTGTGCTCATCTTGCAATCCTTGAAGTCCTTGCGATTCGGATTGTCCTGTTAGGACCGTGTGACTTTCCAGAAAAATTGTAAGGGCTCACCGGTTCCACCTTGTACTCCTTTCTCATTGGGTAAAGAAAGACTCTCCTTCTAGAAGGTTGCAAACCCCGGAGACGTAGACGTTAGTGCCGAATTTCGTAAACAACTCTCATGTCAAGTGTCTCTAAATTATACTATTTATTTTATTTACTTTACATTTAGTTTAGGATAAAGTTATTCTAGTTTTTGTCAAAAATAACTTATAGACACATTGGAATATTATTACTTAGACTAAAAATATAAAAATGCCTATTCACCCCCCTTCCCTCCCTCTAGGTGCCTTTGAGACCAACAGGGACAAGTAACGGAAATAGAAAGAAATAAAAAAATAAATCAAACATGGGTGGCAGGCAAGAAATAAGTAGCAGCACGTGGGACTTCATATAGCGGAGAGTATAAAAAAACAAAGTCCATTCCAGAATCAAAACATTGTTCTCTTTAGTCCCACGAGATTATTGAAAAAAAATCCATAACTATATAACCATCCGCTTCAGCAGCTAGGATTGATAGTGCGCAAAAAGCGGGACAAAAAATTGTAATTACGGATTCGGATAACATGGATATCAGCTCCATTTTCCAATTAGCAACCGAACCCGAATTCGTTTCTGGATCTGTATGTTGTAATAAAATAATTATCCGTATTCGATTCGCTGAATTATCTAGATTCGATTATTCGAATTCGGGTTCAGTTCGGATACGGTGCAGATTAGGTCGGAGTTTACCGAATCCGTTTTCACCCCTGAACATTACTGATGTATTTAGAACATATAATTAAAAGATATAAAAATTAGTATTAAAATTAATATTTTGATTTTTCTCTGATATCTAATATTTTATTGTGTATTTTGTTAATTTTATTTTTTTTGCACATTTTTTAGATATATTATATTTATTTCTGGTGTTTTAATTGATATCATTCAATTTTTTTATTGAAATTATGTAGAACTTATTTTGAGATATTTGAAACCTTCATTATATAAATATATTTGAATCATGCAAAACTTATTTTGAATATGAGCAAAAATAGAAGCAAGTACAACAAGTTGAAATAAATGTGTGATATTCATGGATAAGTTGTGTATCAAATGAACCAAAGATTTAATGTTTACCACATATTCATGGATAAGTTGTGTATCAAATGAACCAAAGATTTAATGTTTGGTAATCAGTTTTTTTTTTTAAAAAAAAAACTATATATTGTTTATAAGAATTGCTCCACTCACCATAAATATCATGGTGGAATTGAAGAACAAACTAACGTTATTAAAAACCTAATAAAGTCAACCTATGGTGAAATCACTTAGTTAAAAATAGAAATAAAATTGTAAAAATCATGGAAATGCTTGAAATAAATACTAGAACATATGTACAAGCTCAAGAGCATCTTCAACTCAACAAAAACAAATTCAAATTGATGATCTAAGACCAAGTCAGATTGAACCCATTAGGTAAAATAAAAACAGTAAAGGTAAATTGACCCTTTGAACTTGTTAAACATGTTAAAACGACACTAATTGATTAATTTAATTGAAGAAAACAAGAAAGCCATCTCTGATGATTTGATTAAACAGAAGACACATAATTCTGTTTTAAATTGAATTTATCAATATATTTAAAAAAAATTGTTTTAAGATTTTTGTGATAATATTAAATTCCAACCTTAATATTGAAAACATTATTTTTATAATAAAATTGTGTAGCTTAATTAATTAACAACGAAATGTATGTTTTGAGGTCACAAGCAAGATAGTTAAAATTATAAAAATTGTGTATCATGACTACTTTACAATTTGTTTTTCCCTCACATTATGAAGAAATCTGATGCTCGCACAATTTGGGGGATCGCGGCATATGCACAATAATGTCTCCTAATTTTAATTATTTTGCAAAACATGGCATTAAAATTCTTAATAATTTATCACATTCATACAACGATCCCTGTCTTGCGGATATTTTTCAAATTAGTTAAAGCGTATTTATTATTTAAATATTGTTGTTATTGTCATGACTCATGAGACATTTCTCTTTAAATTTTTAAATATACTATCGTCCAAAAAAAAAAAAAAAAAAAAATCACTAAATTCTGAAAATTCAAAATTTACCATATCCGTAACATTAAATGACGGACATATTTTTGGTGTCCCCCATTTGAAATGGCAGACTCAAAAGTTTGAGATTCAACGTTGAATTTTAATGGTTTGTTTAATATTTTTCATAAATAGAAAGAACAACTTATAAATTGAATATGTTATAAGGAACACCAAACAAAATAGATAAATTAATATCTTATAATTTACATATACTAGAAGCACTATGAAACATATTTCATGGAGATTTTTTTTTCATTTGTAAAAAATATTAAATTATTTCTTAGTGTGTTACTGAATAAAAATAAAATATTTTGAGATTAATAATTCAAATTATTATTATTATTATTATTATTATTTATTATCACTTTATTACTACTTATCTTGATTTTATGATTGTGATTGAGATTTTATTTCTAGTCTACCCTAACTTTTTTGGGACTAAAGACTTAGTTGTTATTGTTGTTAAATTATTAATCTCAGTTTAAAAGTCACTTCTCAGTAAATAAATAAATTATCGTGATTCTTCTACATTCAATTCCAAAATATTGCTTTTTTTTTTTGGTATCACAAAATATTCCATCTAGCTAGAGAAATAGTTTCATTGTGGCGGGTGGTGGTGCCGCACAAGGAGATCAAATCCAGCATCATCAAGCCTGAAATAGTAATTTGATGTGGTGTAATGTGATAATAATGGGTCCTTTCAAACATTTCCTTTATTTGTATTCTCTTAGCAAGTGTAATCATGTTCGTTTGGTTCTTTGATTTTGTTAATATGTCATGTGTGAGCGAGTGAGCGAGTGTGTGATCTGTTTAGTAAATATGTCATGTGTGAGCGAGTGAGCGAGTGTGTGATCTGTTTAGTAATTAAGGGGTTGTTAGATAGAGGTGAGTGTCCTATGTGAATTAAGTTCAGGGGTTTCTCGTGCGTTTTGTATTGTTTTGTGTGATCAACGCAACGTTGTCTGTACTGTGGAGCTTTAATATATTTGTAGATAGAATTCAGTTTTGTTATTTATGCATGTATAGTGTATGTATGATTTCGAAAATTGTTTATAGAAATTATTAAATCCATAGATATAGAAAGATTATATTGTTTTCAATAAATATAGAATGAGCTGACTTATTGAGTTTGAATCGGACTCATTGGATCCGTCCGATCCATTGAAATTTCTCATTTTTCAATGGATTGGAATCATTGAGTTTGATCTATATTTATTTGATCGGACTCAATGAATCAAATCTTTCTATATTTTTGAAAACGTCATACTCCTTCTATTTTCATACATTTAAATTTAATAATTTCTACAGATAAAAAAAACTCTATGATTACAGTGATCGGATTGCATCAGATGGATGGATCACCTGGGAATAATGAATAAACAGCCCCTACTTCTCAATTAATGTCGCCGATTAATGGCTTCACCTGAATCGTGCCATGCATGCATTTATTTATTTGTGGATAAATTTCAATTTTATTTTTTTATTATTAAAAGTGATAAACAAAAGGTAACAACTAACCTAATGCATTAGAACTGTCATAGACAAAAATAGATAGACGATGCACTTATTATTCTGTCTGATGCTCAAATGATACGAATTAAATGCCATTTATCAAGTAGGTCCTTGTGCAGCTACTAAAACTAAACCAACCGCAAATGATAAATTATAATTCTAGGAGTCATGTAATGGCTTAGTTAAATCATCGAATTCAGCCGAATTACTAACACTAAACTCGCTGGCCCAACATAGTTCCTAATCGACGGGCCGAACACTTAACAAGCATCGTCTCTAGGGGTGGCAACGAGCTGTTAAAGAGCGAGCTAGGTCACACTCGTACTCAGCTTGTTAGTGTATCAAGCTGGACGAGCAAGTTTGGATTTTTAAGTTCCGAGCTAAAACTATTGCTTAAGACCGACTCGTGGCTTGTTTGAGCGAGCCGAGTTAGCTCGTTACTAGCTTGACAGATTTATAAATTTGTATATTTTCTTTCCTCCTATATCTTAAATTTTCATAACACATCTTATCAATTATGACTAAAATAAAATAATATTTATATGACTAATTACTGAAGAATACTCTTAATTCAATTGTAATTAAGTAAATTAACTACTATAAATTAAGTTTACAGCTAAATTCATACAAACATATTCACAGAATTTTGCATACCAAATCAAACAAATTCATACAAATTAACTTAATTGCTTATAATTAATTCACATATATTTCATACAAAATTACCAATTAACTTAAACACAGTCCAAAGTGCAATTGCCATAACACTGGCTATAATATCCATTAACCATAATATCCTCAATCTAAAGTTAATGGATCTGATTAAACTATTAAACTATGTATATTAAATAGCTCGTTAACGATCGAGCTAGCTCGTGTCGAGCTAGGCCAAACTCAAACTCGTTAATTTTGGCTCGAGTATGTAGCGAGGAAGCTAATTTTAACTCGATCCACTAACGAACGAGCTGTTACCGATCGAATCACAGACGAATACCAAGCGGACCACGAGCCACGAGTTTTTTTTGCCAGTCCTAAATTCGTCTCTAATATATGTGTAAAAGATTCCCTTCGCTTTACGGTTTGAGATTTATTATCAGCCACTTTGAGATTCGGGCTAGCGCAGACAATATTATTGGGCTTTGTGATCGGTGCTAAGTTAAAAAGGACAGTCCAGATCCACTAATTCTAAAAGATTCCTTTTACTGTACCAGGGAGGATCTGAATTCCCAAAGACTTTCTTGACATATTTCGCGTATTTTCAAAAATGATCAGAGGCGCTGCTTATTTCCTGGTGGATCCAAATGCTCAGCCCCCAAGTCTCTCACTAAACCCTCGTCCACACTAAAACCTTACCTCTCCTCAGGCCCCGATCATGGCCTTCTCCACATTTCTTCGCCGCGCCGCCTCCACCACCGGCCCTCTCCTCCTACGATCCTTCTCCTTCTCCGCCTCCGCATGCGCCTCGCGCCAGCGCCCGCTCTCCCCTGTCTCTGCCCAGTCCATGATCCTCCGCCATAGGTGGGCCTTCTCCTCCTCCTTGTCCTCCTCTTCTTCCTTCGCTATGGCGAAGGCCCCGATCAATGCCGATGCCTCTCTCTTGCACGTACTAGAGTCAGAGATCAAGTGCGTGGAGGAGGTCGACGACCATGAGCACGTGGATGAGGTGCCTGAGGGGTTCCCCTTCGAAATCGAGGACAAGGGAATGAAATTCATACTCCTCAAGCGGATCTACCAGGGCAAGGAGAAAATCGAGGTGGTGGTCGGCATGCCCAGCCTTGTCAAGGAAGCAAAGGTAGAGGAGGACGAGGATGAGAAGGGGTTGCGGATCTGCTCGCAGGCTTTGTGGCGCATCCCCTTCATAGTCAGGGTGTCTAAGGACGAGTGGGTGCCCACCTTGAGGTTTGGGTGCGCGGCATATCCGGATGAGGTCATTATCAACAGCATGTCTCTGATAGAGAGCCGAGGAGGGGAAGAAGAAGACAACCTACTAAGTTACAAAGGGCCTGATTTCAAGTAAGAACAAATGCCCCATTCTTTTTCTTTTCTTTGTATTTTGTTCCATTTCAAGTGATGGGTGAATTGAATTGATGTCAATGTAATGTAATGTAGCGACCTGGATGAGAGACTGAAGAAGGCTTTCTACAAGTACCTGGAGCTGAGAGGGATCACGCCGCTCAACACCAACTTTATTCATAAGTACATGATCAATAAAGACAGTTGCGAGTACCTGCCCTGGCTACGCAACCTCAAGGCCATTGTTCAAAAGTAGTTCTTATCTTCTCTTCTGTTCTTTTCTTACAGCTTCTCTCACCTCTTCTCTTAATATGAGCAGTGAGTTGAGTTATCTGTAATAAATTGAATGGAATTTTATTCTTAAAGTGACTATCTTGTTCTTCATCACCAGTGTTAAGATAATACAAACTTTACCTGACTACATGTTTACTTCTTCTCTACTTTGCAAATTAACCTGTCTTCCTTATAAATTGTCATTTTATGTTGCTCTATAATTTGTCTTATATTTCCAATTTAGCTAAGCAACCGACCGACTCTTATGTTGGTATGCAAAATCTGGTAGTTGTATGACTGTATCAGGACAGGTGTGTGTTGTTCTCCTTGGCTAGCATGGTTTTCTTCTATTTTGTGCTTTTTATTTGATCAATCAATAAATTAATAAAGACAATATGACTGGCTGGAGAATTGGTCAGGGTTCATTCATTTTTTTTTTTCATTGATGCCGGAGATTAAGTAATGCTTCCTCTAAACAACGGGTGTTCTATATTCCAGTACTGTTCGTCTGAACCAGAAAATATTAATAAATTTGTATGTTATTGGACATATAAATAGTCTAACAATCAAATTTTATATAATTTAATACCTATTTGACATCAAGGATCGATTAAATTAAAACTTCAGGTACTTAGTTGTACTATACATGGTCTTTAGTCTTTGCTGTTTCAGAAATATTGTGGACATGTGTAACTGGTACTCCCTGCGTATGTAGTAATTGATTCAGAAACTTGATTGATTGTATGTTTATTTTAGGATTTGCAGTAATAAGGGCCTGTTCGGATGCTTTTAATTTGGTGGGAATTGATGAGTTTTGGGGAGAACCCATCAATTTATCCCGAGGCCCCGTTCGGCAGGTTTTTTTTCTTTCCCTTCTTCCCCATGTTTTCTCCCCAAAAGAATCCCTGAGCTGTGTAAAAAGTTAGGAAAAAAATCGCGAGCTCAGAGTGAATAAATTTCTTACCACGAAGGAGTCGCGTCATCTCTCTCCTCTATCTCTATTTCAAAATCTCTATTTTAAAAAGTTGGGATCAATGAACCTGCTGTCCTGTGAGTACCAAAGAAGATGAAAACTATGAAACCAAAGACTCCAAGATGATTTCGTTAGCCAGCTGTTAGTACAAGCTGAGTGCTTCAACCAAATCTCGACCAAATCATCTGACAAATTCAAATGAAGAAGAAATTAAAACATAAAAAACTGTTTACTTAAAAAACCTAATACCAGAAAACTGAAATCTAAAAACCCAGTTTGCTAAGTTACGTGGTTCCCGCACAACCACAGAAGGACTTCTTTGGGGATGATTCTCAAGTTGTCTTTGTATTCCATGGCATAAAAAAATAAACTAAGAGCCAAATTGTGTAAAAATTGGGACTAAATTTAACCCTAAGTTGAGGCAGTATTTAAAAGTCTGTTAAGTTGGCTTTGTATTTCGCACAACTTTCTACTAGTGCTTTCTAATTAAAGTCTGACACCATCAATTTAGTAATTAAAGTGTGCAATCTGAATCAACCTTGAAGCAGCGAGTTTATGATCACTTTTAAGACCTCGAGAATCAATGATCAATATGTTATCAAGGATTCCAACATGCAAATTTGGTTTGGTTTTGTTCCCATCAGTATAGATACATGCTGCTGGTTCAAGGCGATAATCAAGGCAATCCAAAAAATGTTCTGGCGGAGGAAGGGGTTTAGGGTTCTCTCGGGGCGTGCAGGGTGGAGAGCGACAGAGACGAAGAGAAGGGTGAAAGAGAGGCGAAACCCTCTGGGAAGGGAAGGAGACTGGAGACTGAAATTTGATCCTTTCAAATGAAGGATAAAATTGAAAAATATGAAAATACGTTTTATTATACAATATTTTTCAAAATAATTTTAATTAAATATGTATATTAGATGTATATTGTGGCAATTTGATAAATTTGATGATTTTAGAGTGACAAATAACAAATTTTAAATTTTAAGGTGACAATTTGATAAATTTGATGATTTTAGAGTGATAAATAACAAATTTTAAATTTTAAGGTGACAATTTGATATTTTTCAAATTTCGGGGTGGTAAATAATTT
>CAXKVR010000691.1:0-73569 GCA_964058845.1 Carex sylvatica
GTGACCGATGGAGAGGAAAGAAGAGAAAGGCAGGACGGACGCCTCTGCAACTGGGACCTAGACATTTAAAATGAAACCGGAGCCGTTGAAGGGTCCAGCTAATGATGAAGGGGCCCCGCACTGTCAGAAACATGGAAGAATAAAAGGGGCGTAGCGGTTTCAGATAGTTAAGGGATCTGTTATAGCAGCTCAGCGATTTCAGCTGATGTGGCTGCCGACGTGTTGAGTGTAGAATAATTAGGAGAGATTAGTTGGTCATTTCAATTCATTTATTTGAAACTTTCTCGCCTATATAAAGCGATTGTATCAGCAGAACCAATTTCATGAAAAGTATTATGAATAGAATCAATGTTACTCCGTTCTTTCTCAAGCTCCGTTCTTTCATACTCTAAATTTCCATCAAATGGCTTTGTCTTTGAGTGATTCGATTCAATTTGATCATACCTGATCTGAGACCTATTCTCGCTGCACACAAGGAAACAGATCAATGTAAAATCATCATACAGAAGGCTTGGAATAACTAACCAATCTTAATTGTTCACATGGTATAGATGAAAATCTCAGAGAAGAACTCCACGAAATGCGGCTTCCTGCCCTCTTGAAAGAATCGTGGTTGTCAAGCACTGACAAAAAAGTCAACATGCATTCCTATTACATCAGATTGTTACCGAAGCCAGATGACAGAAACTACAGGATGTTTGGTCTTTTTCTCATGAGCCGGCTCCCGGAGGAAGCTGAGTCATTGGAAGTCGATTTACACCTGACTCATTGCCGCATTGTGAAAACAGGTCTCAACTGGCTTGGCTTGGTATCATTTGACAAAGAAGAGGTATAGATTGCACATTTGCATTAATGCTCAAACTCCAAAATACCTTATATTTCTGTTTCTTTAAGCTGAAGGTCAATTATGAGGATCCATATCTGGTGCTTTCCTTGCCTTAGAAAGCAATGCCCTGCTTTAGCAATTAGGAGTGACTGATCTAAAACAGACGAGGCAGATCCCATCCAAGCCCACACTAAATGCCCCCTATAAGAATTCAGTATTTTCGATCTGGGCCATCCGTTTTAGACTGGATGATCCAGACAGGAAAAACAGGGCCCTGCTTTCCGATGCAAGAAAAGCAGACTGATCCAAGAAGTTATAAGACTTCTTCCCATCATCACATGCAAACAGTCATTGGAAAAAGCAAAAACAATCTGATCAATATCTGATATTGTAATTTTGCAGAAATAGACTTTTGTATTTTTTCTGGTTTTATATGCTCTTTTTCTTGTTTCTGTAGATGAAGATAGCTCAAAATTTCCAGGAAATGTTTCTCAAAATAGTCCTCGACCGAGTTGAATTCTCTTCTGGTGAAATTGCCCTTGGGAAAGACACGTCCAGTATTCAGCACAGCAACTCGCTGTCTTATCTTTTGCTTCCTCTAAAACAGCACATTTGCAGCAATAATAACAAGTTGGTGGTTGACTGGGCCACTATGAGACACTGTTTATCATCCCCAATTTTTGGAAATGCAAATAGTCTCTTTTGGAGGAACCAAATTACAATTGGAAATTCTCTAAAGATGAAAGATGGAGAGTATAGAAAGCATGATGTAGTGGGTAGTTTGATTTATACGCCGCATAATGAAATATTCTTCTTTGTAGATGAGATTTTATATGAACTTAATGCAACAAGTCAACTTGAAAGGTCTACCTATGCGGAACATTTTAAAGAAAGGTAAGTAAACCTTAAAATATATATTTTTCCTTTGAAGATGTATACATGCCTATTTTTCCCATTAATATATATCAAGTGGTCTGTAGGATTTTTATTTTTTTCTGTTTGTTTCCTACTATTATTTAACATGGGCCTATGTGATGACAGAAATATGTGTAAGTTAGCAAGTACATATAATATATAGAGATTTTCCTTTTCCTAGGTTTTTTTTGGTAGGGAGCTGGTCATTATGATGATTTTTTACATCTTTATTAATCAGGTTTAAAATCGAGCTATCACATCCAGAGCAACCGTTATTGAAGGTCAAGCAGCTTTTCAATGTGCACAATTTGCTACTCAATAGAAACAAAGATAATAAAGGTGTGTTTCACATTTCCCAGTTTGGTACATATTCAAAGAATTGCATGACTTGCTTGTTCAGCTGTTTTCAAATTTTAGTTGTTTTTTTGTTTCTGAAGCAAATTGAGATATATTTGCTTGAATTGTGGGTTGATCAAGGCAAACTTGGACTAAGTAGAGGCCCAATTGGGCTAAACTGGGAAAAATAGTAAAACCAGCAGATTTATTTTGGAGGCCCAATTGAGCTATCACGTGCTGTCGCAGCCCCCGCTCAGAAGTTTTATTTTGGAGGGTTAATTATTTAGTTATGATAAAGTTGGTGACACCTAATTGCACAGTTGAAGCTTATCGAGAGTTAATTCAGACTCATTTTGGGCTAATCAATTTGTGACTGACTTTTCAAAAATATTTAGAGGCAAGAGAACTAACTGAGCACTTTGTGGAGCTACCACCTGAGCTGTGTTGTGTGAAGATTCTCGGCTTTTCTAAGGATATAGGGAGCTCGTTGTCACTCTTGCCGTCTTTTATGCACCGTTTAGAGAACCTTCTTGTAGCTATCGAGCTCAAGCATTTAATGCTCTCCTCCTTTGCAGAAGCTTCTCTTGTCAGAGCAGAATGCGTATGCACCTCCAGCCTCTCTTCTTCTTGATTTGTTTGGATTGGCTACAAAAGTTGAGAACCTTATGCCAAATTATGTATGGTACTTGCATAGAGTTTTGGGGCCTGCGAGGTTTGGCACCATGCCAGTGTGGTCCTGGTTTCTCTTATAACAGGCCTTAGATGTTTATCTAAGCATTTATTTAACCCAGTTTTTCCACAATCGTTCTATTTGAAATTGGTTAAGCCCTCTCCAAATTTAAGCCTCTCAATACCCTCTTTTATGCAACTAAACCTCAATTAAGCCTCCATTTAACTCGTCTTGTTGCTTATCATCATGAATTGCCTGAACTGACTGCATTGAGCCTCACATTTATCGCAAAGCATGAAAATGACCCCATTGGTCTTAATTTATTTCAGATGTCCCAAATTTACAATTCAAAATAAACACTCTTATAAAAGTGTTCACTCAGCAGATTAATTAAATTATGAAATGTAAACATGGAATGTTGATTAGAAGTTTTAAGGAATGAAATATATGGTACAATGACAAGAAATAAAATACAACTAAAGAGCTTCGAGAAATAGTAAGGTTTAAATAATTTTACCTAGATAGGTAAAATAGTAGAGGCATTTATTAGATTAAGTTTCTCACCCATACCAAGCAACTGAGGTAATTTACCCAAAATTGTTCAAAGGCTAGTTAATATCTGCTCGGTACAGAAAACAAATAGAATTTCGTAGTTGTGCCATTCAGAAGGCCAAACGAACTGTTAGTTTTATTATTACTGTTGTTGACCAGGTCAAATCATTAAAGGATAACCATCTGAGTATACTCTGGTATTAGCTAATCAAGTCTCAAGTGAAATCTAATTAACAGAGTAGGTTAGTTACAGACTAGTGAATTTTAAGAGAAACTTTTTGCTTCTTTTAGTCTTTAAAAGTTATTTGTTCCAACAGATACTGGAGGCACTGACGACCGAGAAATGCATGGAGAGGCTCTCATTAGAGAGGTTTGAAGTACTAGGTGATGCATTTTTGAAATATGTGGTAGGCCGACACAGCTTTATTTCTTTTGAAGGGTTAGATGAGGGTAAATTGACCTGGAGACGGTCATGCATTGTGAATAACTTGAATTTGTATGTCCTTGCTATAAAGAAAGATTTACAGGTACATGGTTAAAATCAGTTTTATGTATTTTTTTCATGTCTTGTACTATATTTTGTATACATTTTTAATAATTTTTTTGTCTTTTCATTAATGCCAGGTTTTCATAAGGGAACCATTTGTACCATCTCAATTCTTTGCATTAGGTCATCCATGCACCAAATTCTGCACCAAGGACAACGAGTCGATATTGCACCCAAGAATATCTAAAACTCATTCCAGTTCCAGTTCTGAAAATCTTGAGCTGGCCACTGGTGGAAGGTGCACTCGGGCCCACCGCTGGATCCATGGAAAGACAATTGCTGACATGGTGGAGGCCCTTGTGGGTGTTTTCCTGGTTGAAAGCGGTTTCAAGGCTGCCTTCGCATTTTTAAGATGGATTGGAATTGAAATTGATTTCAAGATCTCTGATTACGAAAAGGCTTGCAACCTGAGCTATAAGAATTTATCACTTGTGGAGAGTATGAATATTGATGCATTGGAGGAAACCATTGGGCATGAGTTTAGGTTTAAAGGACTGCTAATGGAAGCGCTCATACACCCATCATATAACAAGCACTCAGGTGGATGCTACCAGGTGCGTTGTCTCATGCGTCCCTATGTCTGGTAATACGGGCCTTTATCTCCAGGTCTTGTACGAAGCTGAGATGGTAGGAGATTATTGTTGTGCCTGGATTTAATTGAATTTGTGTTATTTTTGGGGTTTTATTGGTGAATTGGGGTAATTATGAATTTCATTTAGAATGTTACAGCACTAGAATTATCCTAAATTAGTCTGGTCAAAGAGCGTAATTTGAATAAAATGCCAGATTAGATATTATTTATATATAATTCATTCATTTTTCAACTCAGAGATTGGAGTTTCTAGGCGATGCTGTGTTGGAGTACCTAATCACCTCCTACATCTACTCGGTGTACCCTGATCTGAAACCAGGTCAAATGACGGATCTGAGATCCATAGCTGTTAACAACACATCACTTGCTCATGTGGCAGTCAGGCAGTCCCTGCACAAGCACCTGGTCAAAGATTCAAATGGCCTCACCACTGCTATTTGCAAATTTGAGCAATATGTTGCTTTACCGGATTGTGAAAAGGAATTAGTAGAGGAACCCGCATGCCCTAAGGTTAACCCTTTTTTTGTAGAATTTTATTTGTCATAAAAATAAAAGAAGTCTTTCGTACCTGTATGTTACTACATATACCCAGCATCCCCTATTTGTTTTAAATTTAAGTAAGCTCTTTCCTCTTCATCATTATTTGAAATGTGAAACTGAGGGAGGAGGATACTTCTGTAAGTATTTCGAAAGAAGTATGCAGGGAGGTGTATAGAGGATGTACTCTTCATGTTTCACAGGCTACACATGATATTGCGTATACTTCAAATAGCAGACTGGAAACTCTCCAAATTTATAGTTGGTGCCTCACTAACCCTCAATTCAACTCAATCTGTTGTCGATTTGAACCTAGCCAGGTCTTAAATAGAGCACCTCACCTACCTGTAAAGACCCCCTCTGTTACAACACCATTATTTATCAGTAGAAACCTTTCTTATATAAAAAGAACTTGTAGATTGAAAAAATGATGATAAATTAAACGAGAATAAAGAGAGAGTTCATTCTACATGTTAATATCGACAACAATGAAATTTATAGTAAGAGGAAAATCCGTCGATATTTTAAATCATGAGGGTTGAATTAGGGATCTAAAAAAGTCACGGTGTGACCAGATACGTCATGGCATGGCACATGTGCTGGTCACGTGCCGTGACTCGCATGTCCCGTGCCATGACCATCTTTTTTAAAATTTGGCACGGCACAGCACGTGTCATATGTAATTAGAACCGTTAGATCTTTTGATCAAATGATGAATCTGAATAAATTAACTTAAATTATTAAAAAAAAAGTTAAACGTGACCAGTCACGTGTGGTCATGGCGTGAATAACATGCGGTGACCATCATTCCAAATTTGGTCACGACACGGCACAACATGTCACGTATTTAGAACCCTAGGTTCGAGTCTCTCTATCTCTAATAAAAAGCCCATTTGATTTTCGAAATATTTCCTTTATTTCGATTTTGATGAAAAATTAAAATAGAATTCATTATAAATTCATTATTTTTGTTTTTTAATTCATTCACAGATCACAAATCATTGACTGTCCTAACAATCCAGGTACTAGGTGATGTGGTTGAATCATGTGTTGGGGCTGTGCTTCTTGACACGGGGTTGGACCTCAAACAGGTTTGGAGCCTGATGCTGGATCTGTTAGTACCTGCTCTGAGCTTCTCTGATATGCAGATAAACTCATTAAGGGAGTTACGTGAGCTGTGCCAGTCCAGTAATTTTGAACTGAGGCTACCTCATCCAGTAAAAAAATCCGAGATGTATGATGTAAATGTGGAAGTTGGCATAGCAGGGAATTATTTGACTTTTACAGCTACAAATCGTAGCTCTAAAGAGGCCCGAAAAATCGCAGCTCAAAAAGCTCTCCTGAAATTAAAGGTAATTTATTTAGTTTTTCATTGTTGGGTTGGTCCTTTTACTACAACTTGTATTCTTCCGGGCTTTTGGGCTTAAGTTAGTGCTAATATTTGCCCCTCCCTTTTACTTTAGTTTAGATACCTGTTCAACCTTCATTCAATTTATTCTTTTTCTTTTAAAATGACATTTTTTTTTTTTGTGTTATGTACCCATGCTGCAAAATAAAAGTTTAAAATTAATTAATCCTATCTCATACTTAAACATATATTTTTTTCATATTAACAATAATGAAGGTGTTTTATACCTTATCACTAGAATTAATGCTGCTGTATTTAAGCCTACGGGCATTCAACCTCAAAAAAAAAAAAAATACTGCTGTATTTTCTGCTAGAACAAAGTTACCAGTTATAACTTAACCTAACTTACCATTGTACCATTTTTTTTACTTGTAATTGCAAATTACTGAAAATTACCAATAATTGCAAGTTATTGAAAACCTCTCTGCTTTTGTAACTGGATTTAACCAGGCATTAGGACACAAGCACAGGAACAAAACCTTAGAGGAGATATTGCGTACCACTCCAAAACAGAAAGCAAAGCTAATAGGATTTGACGAGGAACCTCTTGTTATAGAAACCTACTCATTTCCTACCACTGACGAATTTGCTAAATTAAACATCAAAGAGGTCAAACCTGATGTCAAGTTCAAATCTACTTCAGAAAATGGAGATTTCTGTAGTTCACTTACTGGATCGGCAGTTGAAGGTAAAGTGGATTCTAATCTTAAAAACGGGTTGACAGGAGATAGGGTTGCAGTTGTGGGAAGGGGAGAGTTGAATGGTGCATCTTATATACATATCAATACTGGCAATCATGAAGGTATGCTACATTCTTGTGCTTTACTATATATACAATGTATGAACTTCATGTTTTCTATTTATAATTGTGCTTGTGCTGGATATTTATTTGGATAAATTAATCAATTATTGTAAATTTTTCTTATGTTCTGCCATTTCTTAACAAAGTAGACAGTTTAAGCTTTTACGCCTTGTACCATATATAAATTTGTTTTATATCAACTATGATTTCACATCCATTTTAATATACTAATCTTAGCGAAAACAAAGATATTGGCCTATATTCATTTGTTTTTGTTTTCTTTTATTCCAAAAAAGAAACAGGTCTAACGACATGCAAAACATTAAGGTCACAGCTGTTTGAGATCTGTGCAGCTTGTTATTGGAACAAACCTATCTTCGAATGTTGCAAAAGAGAAGGCCCTGATCACCAACCATTGTATTCTCTTTTACCTTTCTCTAAGAACTATATTGTACAAGCAGGTACAACCATTAGTTGCACGAGTGAACAAGCAAAAAATCGAGTCTTTGCAGTTGAGTTAGTTAAAGGAAAAATCAATTGCATGGATGCTTTTGCAAAACAACTTATAAACGACTGACTTTTGTATAAGAAACTTAAAATAGTAGTTAAATACACCTAAAATCTAAACCGCTTGAGCCTACATGTTTTGGTCAAAAATCAGAGAAAATTGAGCCAGCCTTTTGTTCATGAAGTGCTTTTCTGCTTATTAATGATTAATATTACTTTCTAAAATTTGTGTAGGTTCACTTTCAAAGTTATTGTGCAAGTGCAAGGAGCTAAACCTACTTGCATAGAGAGCTTTGGTTACCCAAAAGCACAAAAGAAAGCGGCTCAAGAGAGTGCTGCTGAAGGCGCAATTTGGTGCCTCAAGCATCTTGGTTACACGCTGAACTCCAAAACCGACTGTTTATCTGAAAAAAGTATATAGAAGGTAAAATATGTGGCGCATGCCTTCAAATGAGCTAGGCAGAGACCTTTTTCATCATTGGCCAAAGTTTTGTGAATTTTTCCGGCCTGTATATTTATATGTGAGTGCATCTCAATAATATTACCCCCTGCTAAATTAATATGGTTGTGTATGTATGTTAAGCAATGTTTTGATCCCTGGAAGATGTTACGCATGTATGGAGACTTTGAGGCCTTCCAAATCCAATGCAACGTGTACTTGAACATTTTGGTTTGGAAACGTCCTTTTTCGGAAGTTTAGTAAAATCGTCCATCTCTCTCTGTCCGTAGTGTTAGTGTTAGTGTTAGTGTTAGTGTAGTGCCGAGCAATCCGCCATCACCATTCACCATGCCGCTAGCCCAGGATTTCATTTCATTCGGGTCTACAACTTCGATGCCTCCTAGTCTAGTCCTATACATTTGTTAATGAGTCGGTTAAAGAGTTTGAGCCTGACCAACCAACATTTGCTAAACAGATTAGTAAGAAGCAAATAATTTTAAAATTAATACGGATTCTAACTCAAATTTTGGGTCACCTAATATGATATTCCTTAATCCTTATGGTCATTTTTGATTGTTATTTGGTTGTGGAGTAAAGTTAATCCGAATTAAATTTCTTACTTCGAGTTAAAGTAGATTAAAATAATCATGTGTGATTGGAGTTTAATTGGAGTTTGGTAGAGTAAGCTCGTGAAAAGAGAAAAAATTATAATATGGTGTTACTTTAACTGCGAAATTCACATATGAAGTAAGTTACTTCACCTAAAAAGATGAAATAATTTAATCCGGATTAACTCAAATATTGCTCGATCTTATTCTTTTCAATTTATTTCTCGTTTAGTTCTTTTACTCCACCTACTTGCGACCAAACATACTCTATAGTTTAGATTCGAACTAAATCCGATCCAAGATAGTGATAGAATGTGCGAGACCTTTTAATACCGTGCCAAAGCAAATCGGACGGTGCAGATCTGAACTCAAAATTTCTGTTAGCTCAGGTGATGTTAATTCTGGGAATGGGGCCCCACATAGTGCGTTTCTTATTGGATCCGCATGCCATTGTTCGCACCCGTGGCAAGCCGGTTTGGGAATCGCTTCCCCTGCTTGGACAAGAAGAAAGTAATACACCGTCGCTGTATAAGCTATTAAGCTCCTTCTCTTTCTCTTTAGCTGTCTCATCTCCCCCGAATCAGCTCAACTCTCTCGCGACTATGTCGGTAAGTTTACCATGCCTCCTCCATTCAAAATCCTAACCCTAACCCTAAGTCTCTTAAAACACCAAATTATTCTTCTTACTCACAATTTTCTGATATTTCATGCTAGATCTTCGAGTACAATGGAAGCGCCTTGGTGGCCATGGTGGGAAAGAATTGTTTCGCTATTGCAAGCGATCGACGCCTAGGCGTCCAGCTTCAGACCGTTGCTACTGATTTCCAAAGGGTTTTTAAGATCCACGATCGCTTGTATATTGGTCTATCTGGCCTCGCAACTGATGCCCAGACAATGTAATTTTTTTTCTCCTTTTGTCAATTTCAATTCGAATTGAATGCTGTTTTTTCTGAGGCTAGTTTTAATGTTTTCATTTATTTTTATTTTTTATCTTTATTGTTTTTTCAGGCATCAAAAGCTCGTGTTTAGGCACAAACTTTACCAGCTAAGGGAGGAGAGGGACATGAAGCCTCAGACCTTTGCAAGTCTGGTTTCAGCTTTGCTTTATGAGAAAAGGTTCAGTTGTTCATTCTTTGGTACTAATTTTGGAATCGTATTCAAGTTCATCATATCTAATTAAATAGCTACTCCTAAAAATAAGGTTTTATAAATGCTTTTTAAGTTTTATATAATTTATTTGAGAACTACATAAACCATGTATCTGGCAACTGTACCAGTCTGGTTTTGTGTCAGTACCTGTCTGAGTTTCAGTTTTCCAGTTTTATCTGTTTATTTATTTTGTATGTTTTGTTATGTTCTTTTGTGCTCAACTGTAAATCGACAGTGAGTGTTAATTCAGTATTATTGTCCTATTTTTTGGGATTAACACGTAGTTGAGGAATATATGAGATAAATTTGGATTAAGTTTTGGCTTGATTTGGAGCTTGTTAACTGCAATTAGCTGAACCCCTACTTTGTGATGCAGGTACTGCCTGAAAGGGGTAGTTTGAAGTTTCGCTTTGCATGCCTTTTGTTTAACTGACTCTTAATTTGTAAATTTAATATTATAAATTGTAGATTTGGGCCCTACTTTTGCCAACCTGTAATTGCTGGATTAGGAGACAATGATGAGCCATTCATATGCACTATGGATTGCCTCGGTGCCAAGTATGTAATGCTTATATATATTTTTGCTTGAACTATTTACTAGCAGCTGCCATTCATTGTACTATAGATTTATTCAAAGGTAGAGGCAATTTTTTTTTTTTAATCCTTGCAAAAAGGACGGTAGAGTTGCATAAGCTAATTTTCCACCAAAAGTAGCTCTGGGTTTAATTGCTTTCCCTAAAGATAAAAATTTGCAAATAAATGAAAATTTATATGTCATCGTCGTTAACTAAAAGTTAATATTTTGTGTAGGGAGCTAGCAAAAGACTTTGTTGTTTCTGGTACTGCTTCAGAGTCTCTATATGGTGCCTGTGAATCGATGTATAAGCCTGACATGGTTAGAAATTCATTCCTTGTATTATGTTCTGATCTATTAGTTATAACAGTGTCTTTATCCGTGCCTTATATAATTGATAATGGGCTGTTTGGTATTGAGGTGCTATATTTGAGAGTTAATTTAGGCTAAATTAGCAGTTAATGTCATGAGTTAGAGGTTGAGTGGTTTAATTAGAAGTACAACTAGACAATCTTTGTGGTCTGGTTGTATATTTTAGGATATTGGTGCACAGCAGTACTTGTTTGTACTGTTATTAGGTGGTCCTGTAATTCAAAAGGTGTAGAAATGAGCATAATTGCCAGATATCTCCCTTTCCCCAAAAGTGCATAAAATTCCAAATGTGCAAGATATACTTTATTGAATACTTAAACAGGGATGGTATAGGAAAATTGTAGTAAATACTGAATTTGTTGACCATTGAAATTAAATCATTGACATTCCATAGCATCATGTCATTCTAATAATATCTCTTTTAGGAACCTGAGGAATTATTTGAGACAGTGTCACAAGCTCTGTTGTCGTCAATCGACCGTGACTGCTTGAGTGGTTGGGGTGGCTACGTTCTTATTGTGTATGTCACTTTACTATTTTGGTCTTCATTTTTTTGTTTTTTACCTTCTTGAAAACTTCGAACTGGTGGGGATATTTTTGGTTGTTTTGTAGGACATGTACGATATTTTGACAATTTTAGGGACATAAAAGAAATTTCTTTTGTTTTTCACAACTCATTTTTGCTCTTTGTTATTGTAGTACGCCGACCGAAGTGCAAGAGAAGCTTCTGAAAGGGAGGATGGATTAGAATCTTACATTTGGACATCTACATGTTTTAATGCTTGCTTATGTTTGGTCAAGTTATTTGTTACCTCCTAAGTTGTAGTCTCAGACAACTATACATTAGTTTAGGATGTTTGTGCCTTCTGTCCTCGTGGATTCATCTATTTTTATCATTAGTTCTAATGTTTTGTGTCTTTTAGCTAAATTAATGTTGAATTTTCCTGTGTTGGTTCTAAACATCAAATGTTTTCTGTTTTGTACGTAGCCTCTTTTTTGTGTCTGTCAAGACCTTTTGTAGCTTGGACACATTTGTAATTGTACCTGTACTCACTGTTGTTGTACCTCTATACTATGGTACTGGGTTTAGGTTATAACTAGAGTTTGCCTCTTAAGATTGCATTGAAATTTTTAATTTTGGACATCATTATAATTATTATTCATAATAGTTATTGTTTTTTTTATCTTATATATAGCTATTGCAATTATCATTATTTTTATTATATTAGTGCATTATTATCATTATCATTATCATTATTTATTATAGTGTTATCATTTTGAACTATTATCCTATTCGTATTATATTATCAAAATTATTTTAATTATTATATTGAAAGTAGTTATTTATTTATGATTAATATTATTTTATTTATTTTAATCTATGCTTCCATTACATTTGGTAAAATGTAAGTTTAATCTACCCAAATTTTTTTAACTTAGACCGAATGTTTATAATTGATCCAGTTTTGATCAAAATCTTTTACTTCAGAGGATACAGACTACCGCACATGAAGGTGTCTACTGTCTACATGTTGCTTGGCATTCAATCAGAGAATGGCGCGTATCCAAACTGGAGAACTGGAAGCGATCTGGATCGTTAGATCACTGGACAACGGTGATGGTTTTTTTTTTTTTTTTTTTTTTTTGCATAACCTCTGTTGCTCTTTATTTATGTGCGGCGGCGTAGTTGTGCATCGATGCGTCAAGTACTGTGGACAGTGTGGAAAACACGTGCCGTGCCGTGACTTTAGTCACGTGCTGTGACAAAGTTAATTTTTCACATGCCGTGATCAAAATTATGAGGAGTGGTCACAATACGTGAGTCACGCCGTGACTCACGTGCCGTGATTAAGTCGTACCGTGACCAAGTCGGCACTCCTAGTCTCCTACCTTCTCCCGTTCCGTGCTGTTCCGTGCCGTGCCGTGTCTTCTTTGCTAATAATTAGTCACGGCACGCGAATGATCACGGCACGGGACACGCGAGGCACGGCACGTATCTAACACCCGTACCGTGCCGTGATGGAGCCGTGCCGTTCTGTGACGGAGCCGGCTCCGGCGTGCCATTTTTCCCACTCTAATTGTGGGTTGGTTCAGTTTTTTTTTTGGTCGAATCAAACAGTACTAAAATTACAAATTAGAATCTTTCTCAATCAATGGAACCAGTTAAACTGAAAAACCGAACTGATTTATCTGAATTTTACCGGTTCAGTTAAAATCAAATATATCGAATTAGATGGACACTCCTACTTATTTGGGATCTTCTCCTATTTTTTATCGGTCTAAAATGGGCTGTAAATGAGCTGAATTTGGAATGACAATAACGAGGTGTAAAGTCAACTCAAGTTAGTTTATAACTCATTTGATCAGTCAATTTTCTTAGTTATAGTTATATAAAGATTGGCTAATATCAAAATATTTGTTTCTAGACCGTAGAACAAACGCTTTGATTTTTACATTTTCAAAGTCTAAACAGTCAATTCAAACTATTCAACATTCAATCTATATTAAAATGTACTTGGAGACCAAATTTTACATTTTTTTGAAATTTTTATACTAGTAAGAGTTTATCTAAACACAAACAATTCAAATAACTTAATTAATTAATTTATTCAAACACAAACAATTCAAACAGCAGCTTAAGAGTTATTTAGAAGGATATGAGATTTATTGTGATGAATTTTGTATAACTTCAGTTGTTAATGAACGAGCTGGGATATATTTAAATTCGGCTGCTGGCCTGTCGACATTTTTCTTAATGGAAAGAATTCTAAATATGCCTTTAAAATTTGGACATACATATATCGTTGGAGATTTTAATTAAGTAAGGCTTAGATGCTATAAATAGTATAAAGTTTTGTTTTAAAAATTTATTGAATAAATTTCAAACGACAAATTTAAACTGTTAAAACTGATGTACTTCGTTATTAATGCATTTACATATTAAATTTATAATTTTTTGAATTTATTTGATATAAAGTCAGCGGTAAAAATATGATAAATTTTATGTTAATTTTAATGTATTAATTTTTATTATTTTTGACCGCTTGATTTTATATCAAATGAACTCAATTTTTTTATAAATTTGACATGTAATTGCCTAATGAAGTACATTGATTTAAATGGTTTAAATTTGTTCTTTGAAGTTTATACAATAATTTTAAGACAGTAGTACGGAATGTCTTATGTTATCTATAGCACCTAAGCCTTGCTCATTTTAATTTGTGTAAAATTTGGAGGTATAATACTTGTATTGTTTTTCTAAGTAGAATAAGTTCAATATTTAATAATATTTATGACCATTGTCATTATTATATTTTCTGAATCAAACACTGTCAATTGTCTTGATAAATATCATAATTATTACATTTTATAAAACTTGAACAAAATATTATTGGCTACCAATTTCTAATGATCACTACCATCTGTAAAATATGACAAGTTTATACCTTTCGCTTCCTCTTTGTTGGATAGTAAAAGAAATGATGTATAGAAGTATTTGTTCTTTAGATTTGGGATTTTTAACATGTTGCTTTCACTTTGGTTCCGGTAATTACCCTAATAAAAATTACTGTTAGTAATTGTCGCCCATTTTTGACTGATGATAAAACTGAAAATATTTAAGGACCGAAATGCTACATTTATGATTTTAAGGATCAAAACAATAATTAAGTAATACTCATTAGGGACTAAAGCTAAGCAGGCCTAAGTTGGTTATTCCAACTTAGACCGGTTTAAATTAGTCATGTTTGATTGATGTCTAAATTTATAGTTTGACTAAAGCTATTCTTTGTTTGATAAGAGTTTGATGACTTAAGACATAATTTTTTGTTTTTATAATAAAATTACAACTAGTTAGTAAAACAGAAAGATTGTTTTCTCAGAAAAATAAATAAAGATTCACTATAATAAAATTGCATACTGGAATCATGTATACTTAAACGTTAAAAAAAAAAAAAAATCAAATATACATCATGTGGAGTGATTTATTTTTATATGAATCAGAAGTAAATATTCAATGAAAACCATACATTATTCAAACTCATACTTTAACACAGAGGCAACAATCAAAATGTAAAAAAAAAAAAATTCTTGCAGAAATCATACAATATACAATAGAATAAGTTCATACATAATTAAAGTTACAACTAAAATATAAAGAAAATATTTAAATAAATTTATAGGTGATAGCAATCAAAAATAAAGGGATTCATAATATAGAATGTTGACGATAGAAATGGAAGGGTGAAATTTACAAATTTTCGCTATCACTTCAATTTATGCTTTCAAAAAGTTAAGGCATCTCAATAGGTGGTTTAATTTAGGCACGTTTAGGCCAGTTTAATTTTAGACTTATGCTTAGTTAGGCCAGCCTATTTAATGCTTGTTTGGTGGAATAACTGAGACTTAAAACTCTTATTCCACTAGTTAGTTCACAACCAAACATGATGCAAAAAATTATTCGTGTAATTTACTCTTTTTTTTTTCAAGATATTGTTTTCAGAATCTTCCTTGTAAAGTCCATTTGATGTGTGGGAAGGAGGAATGACAAAAAATATGCGAAATGCTTTTTTAAATCAATGTTTCTTTCTCCGGTATAATTAAACTTACAAAAAAATAAAAATAAAATAAACTACTTGCCTCTTCCTTTTTTCATTTTCCGACAAATTAAACAGTATTAATACGGAAAAATTGCTATTTTCCACCTTTTTTTACTTTATTTTCTAGCGCATCAAACAGACATATGTTTCACATTATATTAAATCCAATTCCTTATTGAATATATATGTTTTACAAATTTAAAATAGAATTCAATGCCATTATTGATAATCCATAGAACCATGAACATCATCTAAAGCCACAATTTGTTATCTCTAGCTATTACATCAGATTTTTTTTTTTGAATTCTTCTCTATAGCAAAGTTGGCTGGCCTGGGGGTTTGAGATGTAATATTCACACCTTCATCTCACTGAACAAAGGGAATTAGGAGATATTCGGCATAAAACAGCTGCAAATTAAATGAATAGAGCATCAGTTTTGAAAAGCAGAATCAGTTAGCTCTTCTCAACTTCGGAAAAAAAACCCAGAAATTATTCCTTATTTCTTTTCATTATATTTTTTTACAGTTTTAATGTTTTGATGACAATGAGATAGAAGTTAAAATTTACCTTCCAAATAAATATGTAAAATGATGTTATAGAGCTTTTGTTTTCTATATCCAAACATCGTGCTCGAATTAATAGAACAGATGCAAGTATTCCATGACCAATAACCTACAATTAAATAGGAAAATAAGAAGAAGAAAAAGAATCACAAACAATATTTAAGTAAAGTTATTCTATAGAGATATATTTCATATTTTCTAACTTCAATTTCAAATATCATATTAAGAGTAATTTTTATTCACCATTACAATTCTTCGATATATGTCTGAAGAAGCAACTCCTACCAGTATTGCAATAGTATATGCTGTTAAGAGTAGCTCGATGCAAAGCCAAAATACCTGCTTAGACATACATTTTGTGTAAAGCCAAAAAACCGAATGATCACGAGGAGTCTAGCAAGTATTTGTTACTATATGAATATTAATAATAATTTTCTTTTGAAGGAATTGATTTTATTGTACATACCCTCTTTTGTCCCAACTGAACACTAAAAGATTGTATGCCGAAATGTTTATCTCCATTGACATCTGGAATATCCTACAAGAGTTTAAAAAAGTTGAACTAGGTGGGCTAAAAAAAGTTTAAACTGCGATTATAATTTTAGATCCGGACTCCCAACAAACAAACCATTGTTCACTGAATTGATCTAGTTTACAAGCAATACAGTGGCTGTAAAACATTGTACATAACTCATTTTCATGACCTTTCGAAGAGATTACACAAATACACTTCATTATCCCTTTTGCCTATTGATCACCATAATCAATATGTTTGGTGACAATTACAGATCATTTTATTAAATGGAGCAAGAAAAACCATCAATAGTTGTGGCAGGGGAAACATGATTCTTATGAGGAAGAGATTTACCTTGAATAGAGCTATAACAACTGAGAAGAAACACATGAAAGCTGTTGCAAATATCACCGACTTTGTAAAGGCCAAAGGTCTTTGTAACACATATACCTGCTTGGTATGTCATACAAAATAATATATAGGAGTGTCACCAAAAAGTTAAAAATTAGATATTAAATGCATATAAAAGAAGGAATGTTTTATACCTGTATATGTGCATAGAATGCTAATTGAACTAAGATAGCCCTTACACAGAGGATGCATGAGGCCGCAAGAAATGCATGCCTTTTCCATCTAAATAATGGATGCTGAGAAAAACAATAAAAAAAAAATTCTTGTCAAGTAAAGACTAATATGATATTTTTAATAGTAGAATGTAATTGGATAATTACGTACATCAATTGAATATGCACTTCCGAGAAGGAAGCTGATGACCAATGCACCGAGTAGAGGTGGTGATCCAGACTTGACTCCCAAATAAAAGCTCTAATTAATTAAACAAACAAATCGATCAAAATTTTGAAATAATAATGACATCAAATTGAAATTAAATGATAATATGACTATCGGCGATAGAATACCATGATTAAGAAGGAGATAACCAACGTAATTCCTGTTGCAATATTTAGCTCCCCTGAAGCCAGTGGTAAATTAGGCTTATTTACCTAAATGGAAAATCAGATCATACTCATATTGCATTCAACATATTAGAGAGAGAAATATCAAAGAAGAAACTTGCCTTGTCGATTTCAATGTCAAAAATTTGATTTAGCCCAACCACATAGATGTTCATGAAAACAGCTGGTATTAAAGCCTGTAAAGTACAAAACAAAATAAAAATGATATTATGTAGAAGTTTGTTACCGATGAAAAATTAAACTACCCTAAAACATGGGTTGAAATATTTAATCCAAGCAAAAGGTTTTTGTAGAAAATAATAAATCTTTGAAAGTGTACATACCTTAAGAAGTCCAATAAAAAATATTAGGGAAATATCGGCTACAGTCTTCACTGGAAGTAGTGACACAGATGTCACACCTATAACCTGTCAAAACCAAAACTAATATAAATATGTTTTCTACAACAACAACAAAAAGAATCATATTCCTCTAATTGATAACCAGACCTTTTGAACCTTAAGAATTGGAACTTACAGTGCCAAAAATTGTGTGAGGCCGACAAAACTCGTAGAATGATTTCAAGTGCTTAATTGTCGTTGTAAGAAACCCAGCTGGACCTTTGGATTCCAAGTTATATGCACTTGAATGGTCATATCTATCAGACTTGCACCTTATTTCTCGGCATCTAATAAGACCGCTGCATGGTGATCTTGTGAAGCCAACACAACCGTTTGTTGAAATCAATTTGAAAGATCTGAAACTCAATAAAACGAGTGTTCCTAACTCACAAGTACTGTTTCGAGAACCAAAGCAAACTAAGGCAAATAATTTTTGCTATCTTGCCTATGATCAAGTAGCAATTTATGAATTAAGATTTTAGCTTCTGTTTACAGAAACTGTCAAGAATTTCTTCATATAAAAAATTTAGATTGTTGTGCAATTGCAATTAGGAACAATGAAACAAAGGACATCACTTGCAAGCAATTCTAACCACATGCAAGTTGAGTCGTGGGAAACTATTGAAACAGAGCTCGACTTGAAAAAACAAAATTTCGGCCATAATTAAAAGAAAATATGTTGAAAAGAAAAGAAGCCTGATTGGACTTTATCAGTAATTAACAAAATATTGCCAAAAAAAAAAAAAAGCTGTTCAATTGTCATGTCTGGTTACAAAATATTTTCTCTGTTTATAAAAAAATCACTTTAATTAAAATTATTTTTTAATTGATTTCTTTCTTCTCACCTTATGCAATGGAAAGCGGAAGCTCTGGCCTCCATCGCTTGACCTGAAAAATTGAATATTTTTCACATGCAAATTATAAAATTTAGGGAAAAAAAAACAACATGAAAAGAAAATTAATTAGGAAAAAGATAGGAGGTGAGACTTACCAATAAAAAAGTCATGGCGTACCAGTCCCCTTTTTCTTTGATCATCTGCAATATAAATAGAAAAGATAATATTAAACGAATCTACCAATTCATGCAAAACATAAATTAAATCAAGCAAGATTTTTAACACGGTCATGTGCATGGAGCTTGCCTATTAAACAAATACCTCTTTTAAGATGTGTTGCTGGAATCGTTTGCACTTTGAGCATTTCGGATGAAAATAAAATTGTGAAAGTAAAAGAAAAGAAAAGAAAAGAAAAGATATGGAAGCAAGAGGAGGAAAGGAATGCTAGCATTTATCAGTGACTCTTAATTGTACAAGGGGAGGAACTAGGGGTGGTAATGAACGGGCCCCTGTTCATACCTGGCCCATTTCAGAATTCAAAGGAAATGATCATGTTCATGACCAGCCCGAAATAGAATTCTGCATGCTCATGTTCAGCCCATTCAGTATTTGTTCAAAACAAAGCCCGTTCAACATTGAGTCCGTTCAACATAAAGCCCATTTAAGTGAGATGGATTGTTCAATGAACAATCTAATAGGGCCTACTTAATATTTTTCTGGACAGCTAATAGGGCTAGGCCTGCTAATTGAACAATCCAGTTCACGGACAAATGGGCTGAACGAGTTATGGACAAGGCTTGAACGGGCTATAATACGAACGGGCCCAAAGTTCTGTTCATGTTCAATTAGTTAAGAAATTCGGACCCAATGTGAACATGAACCAGTGCTGTTCACTTGATTGTCCATTAAGTTGCTATTGAACAGCCCGTTTAAAGGCCCGTTTGAACAACCGTTTGAATTGGATCGTTTGAGAATTGAGAGAGTAAACAACACGCCACACTACTGCTTCAGTTCTTCACTGAGCCGCTACTTAGGTTTAGCGACTCCTTTTCTCCGTCGCCCCGTCTGAGTCGCTGTCACCGGCGCTCCTTTTCTCCGTCGCGCCATCGCTCCATCGTGCCGACTGGCCTCTTTCTGACTCTTTCCCTGCTCCTCTCTGTTGTTGGTAAGGTTTATTTCTACTCATTTCCATTAAGAATAATGTGACCACAAGATATTCTCAGAAAATTAGACGATGCACTAACAAAGCACGGCGAGGTTCTAAAATTCTTGTTGGTTATTATGGAAATGTCACTGATTTGCAGGAAATTTATGCCTAGTGATAATTATGCCATGAAATGTCACTGATTTGTAGGAAATTTATGCCTAGTAATAATTATGCCATGAAAATATCACTGATTTGCAGGGAATTTATGCCTAGTGGTAATTTATGCCTAGTGATATTCTTGTTGGTTATTCTGGAACTAGCGACTGTTTCGGGACATCGAGACCCATGAAATGCTTAGTGATAATTATGCCCTCTTATGCATAAGTTCTTTGGGGAAACTTATTATCATGGGTATATATTCCAAAATGAACAATTGAATGGCATGGAGATGTGTATCTGATGCTCACAGTATTTCTTTAGCACAGGATTCTCTGGCTATTCCATTGGAAATTATTAACTGACATCTAGAAAATTTTGAAAAATATTGGGGTAAAAAATAAAAACAGAATTGACGAGGTTAGAGCATATAATATATCCTGCAACTGAAGCTCTAACTAAATTGATATTTATATTTGTTACATCATTTGAATTATTCGGATCATGGTTTCTTCCTCTCCGTTGTTGGTAAGGTTTATTTCTACTCTTTTTTTTATTTAGCATAGCTTCTATTAGATGCAGTTTTTCATTATTTATTCTTAATGTTTTGTTTTAATTTATTTGATAGGACCATGTACAATAGCATAATGTCACAATCTTTTTCATTATTTTCTAAGTGTTTGATTTATTTACGCTTTGTTATTCTTTGTCTAATTCATGTTTTTTTGTTGTACAATAGCATAATGTCACAATCTGTGACCCAAACAAATTCCGATGTTGGTGAGTCCGAGAGCGGATCGACTGCAATAAGGCGACGTCGAAAGACATCACCAGTTTGGCTTCATTTTCGTCAAGTAGGAGCAAAAGCTTTATGCAATCACTGCTCTATGGAGTTCGTTACCGGTCCTGGTGCTGGAACAACACACTTGCATCGGCATATAGGGGTTTGCCAAAAAATTAGTGAAGTAGAAAGAGAGAGATGGCTTGCATTGGGAAAAGACTATGATTTTTTTGGTGCGCCCAATTACAAGTTTGATCCCGTATTGACCCGTAATTTGATGACTTTGCTTTTCATAGATGCAGAGATACCATTCAACGTAATTGAAAGTCAATTTTTTGAACTGGCTATGAGATCTTTGAGACCGGAATATAGAGCCGTAGGGCGACAAACATTGAGAAATGATTGTGTGCAGGTATTTAAGGCGGGAGTTGAGATAACAATGAAGGAATTTGAAGGATTGGATTCACGTGTCTCCTTTACAAGTGACATTTGGACTTCAAGCGTGCATTTGGGTTATTTGTGCCTAACGGCACATTTCATTGATAAGGACTTCAATTTTCAAAAGAAGATCATTTCCTTCAAGCAAATTCCTTATCCACATACGGGTGTAAATGTTGCGGGTTTAATGAGAAATACTATAACGGAGTGGAAGTTGGATGGGAAGATCTTTACGATCACTTTAGATAATTGTGCGGTGAATAATGTTGCGGTTGGACTTTTAGAGAAGCAATTTTGGGAGAAGACCATTTTTAAAGAGAAATACATGCATATGAGATGTGCGGCACACATCTTAAATATAATGGTACAAGATGGTATGAAGATTATTTCACCGAGTTTGATTCTAATTAGAGATTTCATACGGAATATAGCTTCGAGTGGCTCTAAACTTCAACTGTTTAATGACAAACTAAAAGATCTTAACTTGCCATCTAAGAGGGGTATGATTCTAGATTGTCCAACTAGGTGGAATTCAACTTACGAAATGATTCGTGAAGGTTTGAAGTACAAAGAGGCTCTGGATCGATTTGGTGATGACGTTAAAATGGTTGTTCCTAGTTTGGAGAAGTGGAAGGAGGTAGAAGAGATGGCGAGATTTTTGGAGGTATTCCTAGATGCTACGAATAATTTCTCAATCGTGAGACGACCATCTTCAAATAGTTTTATGAAAGAGATGTGTACCGTTCGGATCGCATTGTTGGAGGAAGAAATGGTGGTGGCTGAGGATGAAGAATTTGATGTTTTAGGATGGTGGAAAAGAAAGTCGGATTTGTTTCCGATTTTAGGAAAAATGGCTAGGGATTTTTTGGCTGTTTCGGTCTCAACCGTTGCTTCAGAGTCGGCCTTTAGTGCAGCGGGTCGGTTGACAGATAATTTACGGAGTTTGATGACTCCTGAGACAATCGAGGCTCTAATTTGTTCAAAGGATTGGTTTGCGTCAATTGATGGTAACTTCAAGTTAGAACAATTTCGCCCATTTATGCAGTTTCTTGACGGTACTAAATATGTACTTTGACTCTTAGTTAAATTCGATTTGTCCGTGAACTGGATTGTTCAATTAGCAGGCCTAGGAGGAACTGAGGAAGGGGCTTGAAGAAATTACACTTGCACACAGTTTGTAACCCGTTTCCTCTTTGGTATCTGAACACTGGAGACGTCCATTTTGATCAATCAAAGCTAGTTTAGAAAAATGTTTCAGATTACATCTATCACAATATGTCCTATGCTACTGCATCTAGCTGAATTGAACACACAACTGGTACGATTAGACTGCGGATCCGTACCTACAATCTCCCCATTTTGACGAAAATGGAGAGGACTTGACGAGTCTGTGCGCAGTTTGCATGGCGAAAGAATGCCAGCCAGGTATCAAAAGAGTTACAATGCAGTCGTCTCGGAATTCGTATCCTCTGAGATATCTCAAACTTTGCGTGACTTTATGGAAAATCTCAACCGTTCAAATACTTTCTGCACGAATCTCGAAGCTCAAATAATACTGGCCCCTGCGCTACCCCCGAATAGGCACCGGACATGTCGGTCACGCAAAAGTTGAGATATCTCAGAGGATACGCACTCGTCGTCTCGATCGTCTGGCGTCCGATTTCTAATCTCTTGTTTTATATTTCCTGTAACGAGCTATTGACATGTAGGCCCCTGCCCTGAACTATACATATATAAATCCTGCTGTGTTGCTTGTTACAAATATCTGGAACCCGAACCCGAAACCGAACCCACTTTGTATATTTCCTACTGTACCGTTACAGTTGTCGACCAAGGCAATAACTTCCTCACCTTTTTGTTTGAATGTTTACTTCCAATTACTTCTCGAGACTGAAGTTGGGGGCTTGGGGCTAGAGTAGGGGTTTGTTCTCGGACCGAGTTCGGGCGGACCGGGCGTACCCGGGGTCGGGTACGGGTATGGGTCGGGTACGGGTATCTCGGGTATACGGGTATCTCGGGACGGGTATCTCGGGACGGGTATACTCGGGTATTTTTTTCAAAACCCGTACCCTACCCGACTTATACCCGTGCCCGCGGTACCCGGCACGGGTAGGGCGGTCCGGGTCGGGTACCCGTTTTTTTTTTTCTTTTTTTTTAGGCGGCAAATTCAAAATTTCAAAAAAATTTGAATTTTTTCGATTTTTTTGAATTTTTTTGAATTTTTTTGAATTTTTTTGAATTTTTTTGAATTTTTTTTGAATTTTTTTGAATTTTTTTGAATTTTTTAACGGGTACGGGTCGGGTACGGGGTCGGGTACGGGTTGGGTCGGGTCGGGTACGGGTCGAGTCGGGTCGGGTCGGGTCGGGTCGGGCGTTTTTCGGACCGGATTTGCTCAGGTTTTGAACCAAATGACCGTACCTTACCCGTTTTTTACCTGTACCCGTGTACCCGTTTACCCGACCCATACCCAGGCTCGGGCACGGGTACCCCGGGTACCGGGCACGGGCGGGTCGGGTCCGGGTCCGCTCGGGTCGGGTCTAAGCAAACCACTAGGCTGGAGCCAGGCTGAATACCCAATAGCGACCTCATTTTGTTTCCCCTTCCTCCTAATTGGTTCAATATATATATATATATATAGAGAGAGAGAGAGTGTGTGTGTGTGTGTTCAAATGCCTCTATTTTTTGTGCCTCCATCATACCTTCATTTTTTAAAACTTTAATAACTCAAAATTTAAAACTTAGAAGTTAAAATAAAACTGTTGGATATGATCTACATTATTTTATCTATGCATGTGTAAAAAATTATGGCATTTCAATTTTGTTTTGGTTGTCATCAAGAGCTTGTAAAAAAGTACTAATGTGGATAATTTCTAGACGTTGATTTTTCAACTTATTGATTCACATAAAAACAAAATAGAAATGTGATAATTTTTTATGAGCACATAGAGAAAACAATATAGATCACATCTAATGGTTTTATTTTGACTTGTAAGTTTTAAATTTTTAGTTATTAAAGTTTTAATAATAGAGGCATGGTGGAGGCACAAAAAATGGAGACATTTGAACTCTCCTGGTATATATATATATATATATATATAGAGAGTAAGGCTAGGGTGCTATGGGTTGCATAGAGAGCTAGGTGCTACGGCCCAATATTCAATTTTTTAAAATCATAACGGTCGATCCGAACCGTTCATCTTGTTCTCCATATTAATATGTGTTTGGAGACCAAATTTTACATTTTTTGGAAATTTTTTATTATTGTTTTAGATAGGTAGAAAATCACTTGATCTAAAAAATTCTACACCATTCAGATATTTGATTTTCTAACTATCTAAAAAAATAGTAAAAAAATTCCAAAAAATGTACAATTTGGTCTCCAAACACATATTAATATGGAAAATGAGATGAACGGTTCGGATCGACCATTAGAATTAAAAAAACTCAAATATTGAGCCGTAGCACCGTAGTCCTCTATGCAACCCATAGCACCCTAGCCTTACTATATATATATATATATATATATATATATAGAGATAGAGGTTGGCTACTATGCTTATATTAGCATATCCCCACATATGCTTATAACTCATTTTTGTATTTCCAATCTCCAAATGGTCGATCTGAACCGTTAGATGTGATATCTATATTGAAATGTGCTTGGAGACCAAATTTTATATTTTTCTGAATTTTTTTACTATTTATTAAGCCAATTTGAAAATCTCTGATCCAACGGTGACTTCTGATTTTACTGTTTTGTTAAGCCACCGTTGGATCAGTGATTTTCAAAGTGGCTTAATAAATAGTAAAAAAATTCAGAAAAATGTAAAATTTGGTCTCCAAGCACATTTCAATATAGAGATCACATCTAACGGGTTGGATCGACCATTTGGATATTGGAAACATAAAAATGAGTTATAAGCATATGTGGAGATATGCTTATATAAGCATAGTAGCCAACCCCTCTCTCTCTATATATATGTGTATATATATATATATATATATATATAGATAGATAGATAGGCTAATATCAAATCGATTGTTCCTAGCCTCCCGTGCAACCAAGTTATTTTCCGATTTTTAAAGTCCAAATGATCGATCCAAACCGTTAGATGTCATCTCCATATTAAAATATGCTAGGAGACCAAATTTTACATTTTTTAGAATTTTTTTACTATTTATTAAGCCACTTTGAAAATCGCTGACGGTAGCTTCTGTTTTTTACTGTTTGGTAAGCCACCGTTGGATCAGCAATTTTCAAAGTGGCTTAATAAATAGTAAAAAAATTCTAAAAAATGTAAAATTTGGTCTCCTAGCATATTTTAATATGGAGATGACATCTAACGGTTTGGATCGATCATTTGGACTTTAAAAATCAGAAAATGACTTGGTTGCACGGGAGGCTAGGAACAATCGATTTGATATTAGCCTATCTCTCTCTCTCTCTCTATATATATATATATATATATAGGAATATGCGTAGCATAGAAGGCCTCCGTGCAACGACTCAATATTCGACTTTTCAAAATCCTAACGATTGATCCGAACCGTTCATCTTGTTCTCCATATTAATATGTGTTTGGAGACCAAAATTTACATTTTTTGGAAAAATTTTACTATTTTTTTAGATTTATTGAAAATCGCTGTTTTCAGCAAATCTGGACCATAAAAAAACAACGATGTTCAATAAATCTAAAAAAATAGTAAAATAATTCCAAAAAATGTAAAATTTGGTCTCCAAACACATATTAATATGGAGAACAAGATGAACGGTTCAGATCGACCGTTAGGATTTTGAAAAGTCAAATATTGAGCCGTTGCCCGAAGGCCCTCTATGCTACACATAGCATGCTAGTATATTCTTATATATATATATAGAGAGAGAGAGAGAGAGATGTGCTACGGTACAGTGCAATGCATAGGCATTTTTGTGCATTGGACCATAAATCACCAGATTCAAAGTCCAAATGACCGATTCAAATCGTTCATCTTGTTCTCCATATTAATAAGTGCTTGGAGACCAAATTTTACACTTTTTGGAATTTTTTTACTATTTATTAAGTCACTTTGAAAATCGCTGATCCAACGGTAACAGTAAAATCAAAAGGCACTATTGGATCAGCGATTTTCAAAGTGGCTTAATAAATAGTAAAAAAAAATCCAAAAAATGTAAAATGCAGAACAAGATGAACGATTTAGATCGATCATTTGAACTTTAAATCGGTGATTTATGGTCCAATGCACAAAAATGCCTATGCATTGCAATCTACCATAGCCCATCTCCCGAAATTTTTATAAATACCCAAAAAAATATAAAATTATGGAATCTACCTACTATTTGAATGAAATTCGAAAAATGTCCAATTCGGTTAACCATTCACCGAAATTTTTTTTTTTTTAAAATGCACATTTTCGGTTAATGGTGCACCGGTTTTAGTATTTTTTTTTTTTAAACATAATTTTTTTTTTAAACAGAATTTTTTAATTTTTTAAATTTTTTGTATTAAAATATTAGAAATGTTGAATATTTTTTTTTGAAAATAGATATAATACAATATAATTTGATTTATTAGAAAGATTGCAACAAATAACCCGGATCAATATTTTTCAGGCTGGATTTTTCGCGGCTGTAAGAAAAATTAATATATTTCTCTATGTGTTATTGGGAAAAAATAAAAATGCTTAGATTCTGAGTTATTGATCCCGGTTCAAAAATCACTTCTAGGTAATCCAGAAAATATTGTGATCTTTCTAGTACATTTAATTTATTAAAAGTTGTATCTATTTTGAGAATTCTTTTTGAATAACAACCATTAAATAAATTAAAGTTTTTATTTTTTTCAAAAATAGATACAACTTTTAATAAATTAAATTTACTAAAAAGATCACAATATTTTTTGGATTACGTAGAAGTGACTTTTGAACCGGGATTAATAACTCAGAATCTAAGCATTTTTATTTTTTTCCAATAACACATAAAGAAATATATTAATTTTTCTTACAGTCGTGAAAAATCCGGCCTGAAAAATATTGATCCGGGTTATTTGTTGCAGTTTTTCTACTAAATTAAATTATATTTATTCTATCTATTTTCAAAGAAATATATTCAATATTTCTAATATTTTAATACAAAAATAAAAATTTCTGTTTAAAAAAAAATTTCTGTTTAAAAAAAAAAAAAACTAAAACCGGTGCACCATTAACCGGAAATGTGCCTTTTTTATAAAAAAAAAAAAAAATTCCGGTGAATGGTTAACCTGATTTATTTTTTTGAGTCCGGGAATTCATTGACCGGAAATTTATCCCAAATCCGGTTATTGGATAACCAGATTGGACATTTTTTGAATTTCATTCAAATAGTAGGTAGATTTTGTAATTTTATATTTTTTTTTTGGGTATTTATAAAAATTTCGGGCCCATCTCTCTCTCTCTCTCTATATATATATATATATGCAAGTGCGAATTATTAAAGGATTAAAACCATAAACACTCGTTTATACTATGAGTTTTTAATACAACAAATACAAAGTAACCTCAAAATATTAATCTTACCCAAAACTATTAATTTTAGATGAGAAATTACCAAACGTACTGCTCTAGAATGTACAGTGTGGTTATTTAAGAATTAGTATTTCTAATTTAAATTACAATAATTTATATAATAATAATAATGATAATAATATATAGCCGAAAACATAAATATTTAATTTATATTATTTATGTTTTCAAATTCATCCTGCATGCTTTAATTTATTTTCACAGAAAAAATATATTACATGGACAACCAAATTTTAGGTATTTAATTTATATTTGAAAAGTATAATAGAAAATAATATTAAGTACATTGAATAAATATTAAAAATATATAGTAGTAAAATTTATACAGAAATGAATAAGAATAAAATTATTGGGGTCACATAGTTACTTTATATTCAAAATTATTAATTCGAAGTGAGATTAAGACTTAGGAGGTAATTATTACAAATTGAGAAGTTATGAAATTTGGGATGGTGACATATTATTATCGCCTTTATTAAATTAAATTCATAGATATCTATGTTACCTGACACTCCTAGGAAGTCATTGTACTCGTGTCCACTACGTATCTGATACGTCTTCGACATGCGTACGATACGTATCAGACACGCCAGCTGACGTGTCCCTACCCGTCTAATACGATCTCCGACACCTGATTGACTCTTTAGGAAGTCATTGTACTCGTGTCTACTACGTATCTGATACGCCTTCGACATGCGTACGATACGTATCAGACACGCCAGCTGACGTGTCTCTACCTGTCTGATACGATCTCCGATACCTGATTGACTCTTTAGGAAGTCATTGTACTCGTGTCCACTACGTATCTGATACGCCTTCGACATACGTACGATACGTATCAGACACGCCAGCTGACGTGTCCCTACCCGTCTGATACGATCTCCGACACCTGATTGCTCTTGCCGATACAGCCCGAAACGTCTGATACGGACGGGACACGACTGGATGCGCGCCTGTGTACTGCGAGCCGCGCTCGTGCCCCCCATTCCTATGGACCGCACCCGTGGACCGAAAAAAATAACTATTTCTTTGTGCTGGCAGTGAGATTCGAACCTTGGACCTCTTAAATGGGACAAAATCTTTAACCACTACACCAAACTATCATATGTGTTATGTTCTAATAAGTATAATATTTAATATACTTATGTGAAGTCTTTATTTTCTGAACATATTTAATTTAAGTTATAATTATCTAAATATAATATATAAATTAATAAAAAATAATATATATAATAAACGTGTCGTATTCTATATTTTTTTAAATTACCGTATCGCCGCATCCATACCCGTATTCATGCAACATAGATAGATATGAAGTAGTTCGTAGTAATTGATTGGTATATAATTATGTAGATAATTTTGGAACAAGTCCAACCTTGTAGCGTATTCATTCAAAAGAAAAAAGGATCGGTTAACTTATTTTTTTACGTATCTGACAATATTTTTATTGCATTGATATTCGTATGGGAATATATAATATACATATCTCTATTATATTAAGAAACTATAAGAATTAAAAAATAAAATTCAAGAAATAAAACCGTGTGATTTAGTTCATGTTTTGGTGCCGCAAAAATCTTATCCAATATTATTTTTTGTCTAAGCGGGCTGTTATTGGGCCTTCATGCTTGATTGCTTTATCATGTTGGCATCTGGCCCATGGTAAAATTAATGGACTCTCAATTTCATTGGAACTTGTGGCAATTGCACAATCTTCTCTATCCACAGAAACGGAAGCGCACTCTCTGTGAACTTTTGAGGCCAATTTCTTCCTTCGCTCATAGCTGAACCACTCTCAGTATCGTATCAGATAAGATTGAAAACTAATCAGAAGAAAAATGAATTTATCAATGTGTTTGAGTAGGTTATCCCTTTCTCTCCCACCTCCCCATTTCTTCTCCAATGGCGGTCGTATTTTCCGCCGTCCTTTTCCTGCTCCAATGGCTCTCCATTTGGAGAAGATCGGAAGCCACTCCAATTCCTTCGCTGGTTCTTCTCTTTCGCTGGGAAAGAATCTTTGTCTGTTCTCTATGACTATGCCCACGCAAAACCATTCAAAGCTCACAGTTTTCGCCACCAAGAAAAAGAAATACAAAATGAAAACTCACAAGGTACCTAATTTTACTCATTCATTGCTAATCTAACTGCAAGCTCTAATTCCTCTTACTGATTGGGGGAAATCGTTGCCTCGTTCCAAATTAGATAATACACAGCCTTTTATTTTATTTTATTTTTTTAAAAAGACGTTGATTTGTTTGTTAATTTGCAATAAAAATTCTACATTTTGCTCGTTGCCTACAAAATTGGTAATGCATACTCAACTGCTAGAGCATACAAGTGTTCTTATAATTGAAGCGAAATGCCAATTTTGTGAAAACATTGAGCGAATTGATAAGTGTATCACAGCTATCAGCTATCACATTCAGATATAGAGCTCTTTTATCAAAGTGTCATCTGTAGGATAACAAAACTAAATTAAGTCACCAGAAGAAATTGGGACCAAATTATAAATTAACAAAATGATGTTCCTTGTTATTTTACTGTTTACTATTTTTATCTCCTTGTCTATACTTAAAAGCCAAACTTACTTTTTATTGCTTCTTATTTTTTTTGTTGAAAAGTAGTAACCCAAGGTAGGCTACCTGCTTTCATTACTTTGGAAAGTATTGGCTTCTGATGCTACTGTTAGAAAAAAAAAAAAAAAAAAAAAGATTTCTGTTTGCTGTTATCTGCCAACCTCTGATTATATTGTGGTACCTCCTTATATTTATGAACGCAAATAATGTTGGTTTCTTTATCATTTTTATGGTTGGTAATGGATATGATATTTTACGGTATGTAAGGAGCACCCCCATTTTATTGCTTTAGATGGTCAACCAAACTTTTGGCAGCTAAATACTAGATAGCACCAGTGTTTACAGTAATGTTTTGGATACATTTTATTTACTGTAATTTTTTATAATTTCAGTCCTCAGCAAAAAGGTTTCGGGTGACTGGTACAGGAAAAATAGTGAGACGGCGTGCTGGTAAACAACACTTGTTGGCAAAAAAGAATACCAAAAGGAAGAATCGCCTCTCCAAAATGGTACATATTTTATTTCTTCACTTTTTTGGGTGCTTCTTCAATTCTTTCTTAATCAGCATTTTCTAAAATCATAAGCTGGCTTATATGTAGTGGTTTTTAACCATGTGATTAATTCCGTCATAAAATGTGGGTTTTTTTATGCTTATCAAAGTACAACTGTATAACTAATGAGTACCAAGCTGTATTTGTATGGTATTAGAAGACTAAGCTTGCTTTGTCTGTCCGAATTTAGTTCTGAGTTTTCTTTAGCGTAAATTAGACTGATAAAAAGAAGACTTGAATTTTGAACTATATTAATATATTAGTATGTACTTTATCGAGTTGTGAAAATACTAGAAATTCAAGTATAGTAAATCCCTAAATAATAAAAGTTAATAATTCTTCTGAGCATATCTTTTGTTCTTTCTTAATAGGTACAAGTGCACAAAAGTGACTACGACAATATAACAGGTGCACTGCCGTACCTCAAGGTCAACCGAAAGGCAAAATGACATTTCTCCTCTTGACTTTTCTCTTTTCTCTGTGTTTTTTGGCACACATTAGCCATGCAAACTCTCTTGTATTTAATTTCCCTTAGCAATGTTTTTCAGTATACTCTGCTCGATCAATTTCTTTTCAATATTTTTATTGTCTAATGGTTTTTTTGCATATAAAAGTATTCTCATGTTGGATATAAAATGCCTCTCAATTGTCTCTAACAATGTTGTAATCACTATTGATTCATATAAGATGTTAAAATTTGACCAGGAACTAAGAGTGCTTAAAAATTCCTAGTTGATACCGACCTGGCTGTAAGTTCGGTTTGTCGATCCATTGGTACGTTGTACCAGTAGATCATCCATTAGTATAGAGTTTAGCTAGTATAACATCAGTGTCATTTTAACCTATATAACACTAACTCTAAAACCTATCAAATCGACTTCAAACGGTAAATCCAAACCGTTCAAACCGATCTACTTCATTAGTTGTGTGTTTACATACAAAATTTATAACTTTTCAAATTTATTTAGTATTAGGTCAAGCGGTCAAATATGTGAGTTTTTAAGTTAATTTTAATACATTAAATTTTCAATATTTTTACCGCTTGATTTGATACTAAAATAACTCGAAAATATAAAAATTGTATATGTAAACGCATCACACATAATGTAAATTGGTTTGAACGGTTTGGATTAATCGTTCGAAGTCGATTTGATAAGTTTAAGAGTTGGTGTTATATAGACTGAAATGACACTAATGTTATACTGGCCAAACTCATTAGTATATTGGCTGAACTGAATGACTTTTTCAATTATTTCTTTTGATTGAATTCATTATTTATTTGTTTTACCTGGTTCCATTGGCAAGTCCTTTGCTTTTAGCCTTTTACAGCTCTATGCTGTAAATGAGAACTAGTAAAATATTATCTTATGAAAATACGTACACTGGAAAAAGCACACAATCATTAAAGAATGATATATTACTTCAGTTTTCATTTGCTTGATCCCAAAAGAATGAAGTGAAGACTTTTTCACACTATTTGTTGAATATCTATCTCTCTGCGGAGTGATTACAATAGTTACAATTGGTTTCTACATTGCCTTGCCTGTTCTGTTCTTTAGCCATATTTGGGCTTGCAGAATTGAGAGACCCATCCACTTCTTAGAATTGCAAAACAGCCCAATTTAATCTTCCGGTCTAATCTGTCTAATAAAATTATTCTGTTCTTTCACAATAATTAACTACAAAATTTAAGATGGTTCACACAGAATTAAGCTAAGATAAATATTTTCTTTGGTATAATTATAGCACGCATCTTTTACTTATTTTTTTATATAAAATATGCGGTCGCATTTTGATCTTGTTTTTGACAAAAAAAAATGATATTTTTGAAAAATTGCATTCTACATTGTAGGAGAAATTCATTGCTTTATGTTATGGATAAATTGGTCTTTTTTATAATGGCAGACTACAAATAATCAAATGGTTCTAATAAAACACATATGTTAGATTGTTAACTACGAAGCATGTAAACCTTACATGTTATAAGAATTTTGCATGTATAGGCATCACTCATAAAGTACATAGATTTCAACCGTTTGAATTTGTAGTGCAAAGTCAATTCGATAGCCTTTTGAAGGTGTGTTCACCAATCCTTCACACTGCTGAGTTTGTTTGTTCAATTCTCTTGTCTCTGAGCTTCGTCAGGTCTAGAATCTGACACTTTAGCAACTAGGCCGTGCAATAGGTTCTGGAGAAGATTGTTGTCTCAGCAGAACCTGGTACTACCGGTGCAGAAACAGACGAACATTCTCTTACAAACCGAACTTATAAATGAAGTGGCGATAGACGTGAACAATTGGGGGCCATTTATATGAACTAATAGATAGGATTAGACAAGGAATGAGATAGATGTATGGGGCGTCAGGTCGGGTAGTGGCCTTGTAAATACTATGTGGAACCCGATCAAGAGTACACAGTGTATAGAATCAAACTAGGATTGTAAAACTTTTTTAATTATCAATCAAATCGTTGGAGCAATTGTTTCCAACCTTCAAAAAAAAAAAAAGGGAAACAAACGTCGAACGGCCATCACATTCAGCTTAAAAAGATCAGACGACGGTTGATTCAAACAACACAGCATTGGATCCTAAGCTAATACAAAAATTCATCCTTCCAACCCAAAAAAATAAATAAATAAAGGAAACAAAACCAACTGGCATTTTGGCCCGCAATAACACAGAAACAAAAAAAAAGGTTCCTATTTATAAATTACGGAGGCAGAGGTTCTAAAGATCACAGCGTCACCTAGAACTCAACCAAGGTTCTAAAGATCACTCATCTCCTTAATTTCTATTCCTCTCAATTTATCTTTCCACAATAAGAAAATGTCGGACAACACGACCGAAAAGAAGGTCACACTCAAGAGCAATGATGGAATGGAGTTCGTGGTGTCTGAAACAGCGGCGAAGCAATCTACAGTGATCTGCAGCATTATAGAAGCCTGCTCCGTCATGGACCCCAACGACGACCCCATCCCCATACCCAATGTCAATGAACAGATCCTTAAAATGGTGATCAAGTATTGCGAGAAGTGTGTTGAGGCAGCAGATGAGGCGGAGACTGAGAGTACCATGCAAGGTAGCAGCACCACGCAGGTAGCAGCAGATGAGGCTTCCTCAAGGATTTCTGACAAGGAGCTCAGGATGTGGGACGAGCTATTTGGAGGTGTCGATATGAAGACGCTCCTCAGCCTTGTCAATGCAGCTAACTATCTCAACATCCAGGGCCTGCTGAACATGACATGCAAAAAGGTGGCCAGCAAGATGGAGGAGATGAGGGTGGAGGAGATCCGTCAGGCCTTCGACATCACAAACGACTACACAACCGAGGAGGAAGAGGAGATTCGACAGAAACACCATTGGGCTTTTGAGTGATGACAATTATTAACTCTATCTCGTGCTTTGATTTGCTTCATCAAGATTGTGTCTTTTAGCTGCCAAGAACTTGTTTTCTGCTTGGATTTTTAAGTCTGTTTCAAGATTAATTGTCTTTTAGTTGATGTCATATATTGCTACTGTGATTCTGCTCTTTTAGTTGATGTCATAAGTTCAAGGTGTCTTTGACAAGGAATTTTGTATTGAGATTTAGAGATTATTTTCTTTTTTCTTGGATTCAACACTGAGTTGTAATAAATTCTGTGAAAAAAAAATAAGGAAATGCTCTTACAATTACAAGTTTCAGACTTCATTTTTTAAGTTAATTATATAAATTAGAAAATGTCGCACCTAATTTGGGTCCAAAATCCTAGAGCTCACATGTTAACTTACAAACTTTCTTCCCGTCTTTACCAATCTCAACCTAATTAAAGAAAGATTTAAATTAAGTTTTGATGTTTTTTAGTTTCGAAATTACAAAAGTCACGTTTTCATACATATTCGATGTAAAATTAATAATTTCGACCACTATATAATATATGACAAAAATTGAAAAATTAAAGTCTCGAACCCTCTCATGATAGTAGCAGTCAATATGTGAAGCCCATTTAAAAAAGACGAATTTGACGGCATCTGACTTTTCATGTCAACTTTCAAATGGCATATCATTGCCTGCATCGTACCTGTGTACCGTATCCTCTCGGGGAACTCTGAAAATAAAAATATGTACCAGTATTACCAAATATAGTGAACAAGCATCGTAAAAGAGATCATGCAATACATGCATGTTGTCAGATTTTAAACTTTCTCACATAATATTGTTAATCTGTATATATTGTACATTTAACTTCTTTTATGCACAATAAGCAAAATTTAAAATGAAAGAAATATGAGCATTTGCTGGTGTACAAGTACAATTGCTCAAATGTGAGGAGCTGCTAGCTTCCCTGATAGTTCAACAAATGCAACAGTTACCAGTACGAATTATGCAGAGCTTCCATGTATAAAGGGCATTTTGGTCTTTTGTAACAAGTATTATATTACTCAGCACCATAATCATTCATTGAATCGCATCTGACTTAGATTTATAGTTAGAATTCAGTGTGCTTTGGTCCTCTAAAATTGTTACAGTAATGTGCACAACATATGAATTAACACCTTTCATTTCTTGCTGAAACAAATTGTTACTTTGAGCATGTAATGCATGAGTATATACTCTAGAAAGATCTCTTATGATAGCATGTAACATGAAACACCAACTGCATGGAGGCAAGCAAATACTTTGGAAATGTAAAGCAGTGCAAAATTATGCAAACATGCAGAGGATCAAACACAAAAATATGACAATGTTTCAAAAAGCATAACATCAACCATAAACAAGTCTTTATATAAATATGACAAAAGTATCAGGGTTTCATTCACAAAATATATATTCCTGATTACAAAAACTATCACCAATTATCACAAAATATATCTTTCCCAGTATCCAGATAAATGATGCATGCATATATAGCACCAAACAAAAGTGGTTGTAGGTTGAAATACCTTAATTGAGTGACATCATTTCTATAAGGCTCTTACGCTTACTAGAAGGACATCCAAGAATAACATCTACCATATCAGGATTCTTACCTAAAAAGATATATTCCTTCATTATCTCTAGGCCATCAAAACCTAGGTCGACCAACATATTCCAAATTTCACTCATTGGTGTTGGAAGCTTTGGCTGAGATTTGACAAGCTCCATAGTTGATATCAAGATAGCATTATCAACAGCCAGAAATGATTCTTTCAAAATCACAATATCATCATCTTTTGAGTCCTTTGTCTTAGCATTTTTGTTACAAGTACCTGCCAATTTGTTCAGTTAAGGATAAAGTTTCCTATTAATGTAATGCTCTGGAAGCCTTATCTTAGTCGACTGATCCCTTTCTCTATGGCTTAGATTTCATCAACAACCCCATCCAAACCCAGCTTAAACCAAAATATAGTATTTATTTAGGAGTGAGGCAATGGTACTATGTATAGTACGGATTGGTCCGTACTACAGATCAATATTTTTGTTTTCAAATTCATGGTCCATCCAAACCGTTCAACATGGTCTCCATATGAATATGTACTTGTAAACTAAATTTTAAATTTTTTATAATTTTTTTACTATTTTTTTAGATGGGTAGAAAATCACTGTTTTTGGATGGTCCAGGATTTGCAAATCAAGTAATTTTTTACCCATCTAAAAAATAGTACAAAAATTCTAAAAACTATAAAATTTAGTGTACAAGTGCATATTCATATGGAGACCATGTAGAACGGTTCGAATCGATCGTTAACCGAAAATTTGAGTCCATAGCGTGGGCCAATATGCGCTACACATAGTACCATAGCCTCACTCTTTATTTATTGTTGACGATACTGTGCCAATTCATAACTCAAATGAATAGTAACCCGTGACTGAAATCAGATAAAAAAATAGTACACTTTTGATTTATTTGTCTGAGTTTTCTTTCTCTTTCCCTAATTTCAGCAGGTGTTTCGGACTCTTCTCCACCAAAGTTGGATGGATACTTCCTTTTTCCCATTGCAAAGCTGCAAATAATAAAACAAATTCAGTTACAATATCATCATTAGTACCAGTGCACATTACACAGAAAAAAAAAAAAAAAAAATTACAAAGACATTGTTTCTTTGCTCATTCATCTACTGGTATGTATATGATGCTCACAGTCTCAGACATAGTTTCAAATAATAAAGTTGTGGTTGGAAGATGTAAATAACTACCAAGATCATAATGAAAAGTCAATTAGATAAATGAGAGAACATAGGATAAGAAGAAATGAATTTTATTATTTCTCTGTTTTTGTACATCGATTACAGAAGCATCCTATGGCTTATATAAAAAGGGATCTAAGCTGTGATACATGGACAGCTCATGGAAATATTCAAAAGTTAATATTACAGCTCATGCAATCTAATATCAATCTGATGGATTGTCATTTAACAGCTCATGCAATCTATTGTGAAGCTTGATCTTCTGTGGTAGGGCTGTTGTGTATTAGTGTTGTAATGCATAATCCTCTTTACTTATTGAATTAAAAAAACCAACATATAAAGTAGGTCCAGTCAAATCTTTTCCAGTGTTTTTTTTTCCTGTGTTGAAAGTGCCTTGTGATTAAACAAAATGCAAATTTCGTTGCCACAGTTCCATGCGGCGATTGCATTTGTCATATAACCCTTACTGGATTATTGAAGGATTTTACGGAGTGGAGATCAAAAATGCCAAATTCAGTTGAGAATCACTCTCGTATTTACGAACAACATAAAAAAAGAATGTTTGCGTGCAAAATGTTGGTTGTAGACAAGAAGTCGATTTGATGGAAGGAAGAAGCCATATTCAGAATCAGAAGCCGACTTAATATTAATAATAGGAATTCGTATCAGCTAAGGTACCCCGTGCGTTTCACCTTGGATCGGACGGTTCAAATCTAAGCAGAAATATTATGTTACCTAAGAGGATATGGATTCGACTTAAGAGGATATGGATTGTAATCCATAACTCCGTTAAACAGTGGATTCAAACCGCTAAGCATGATATTATAACACGGCTCGCGTGTTCGTTAGCCATATTTGGGCTTGCAAATTTTTAGCCCGTAATGAGAGACCCATCCACTTCTTAGAATTGCAAACCATCCCAAAGTTAAACTAGCAGTCTATTGGTCTAATACAATTATTCTAGTACAACTAGAGTGTTTTTAAATTCATTGAATTTTGTTATGAACTCACCTTTCAAATCTATCGGACTAATTTTAAATGACGAATTTGAACTGTTAAAATCCGTCTACTTTACGACTGATACGTCTACATATAAAAAGTTAAAAAATTAAATTACTTTAGTATATTGTCAAGTGGTAAAAAATTTTTAAAAAATGAATGCATTAAAATTAATTTATAAACTTTCTAATTTTGACTGCTTGACTTATACTAAATTAATTCAAAAGTTTAAATTTTTTGCATGTAGACGCATCATTTAACGGTTCAGATTCGTCATTTGAAATCAATCCAATAGATTTTAGAGTTGAATTCACAGATAAATTTGATAAACTTAGGAACACCCAAGTTCTACTCAAATTATTGTTATTTGATAGTAAGATGGTTCACACAGAATTAAGCTAAGATGAATATTTTCTTTGGCATAACTAAAACACGTATCTTTTACCTTTTTTACTATGAAATATGCAGTCAAATTTTTTACATTTTTGTAATATTGCAATATATAATGTAGGAGAAATTTATTGTTTTATGTTTTGTATAAATTGATATTTTTTATAATGGCGGGCCACAAATAATCAAATGTTTCTAAAAAAGGTTGACATTATTCTTTCTAGCATTATAAAACACATATGTTAGATTATTAACTGTGAAGCATGTTGTCCCAAAGTAAATTAAAATAGTCTCTAACTAAAACGTATTTGATATTTTACATAATAGTTTATATATAGGTGACCTTTGAGGGACTATAAAATGAAAAAAAAAAAAAAAAAAAAACACTTGGCTTATTTTTATTATTTGAAGTTAAAAAGTCGACGTGAGGTGTAAAAGGGTATAAAAGAAAAGAAAGCAACATCAAAACTTTGATTGAAATCGGTATAACAAAAAAAATATAAGTAATAAATCATTGGTATAACAAAAAAAAAAAAATACAAGTAATAAATCATTGGTATGTATATGTAGTTTAATTAATTATTTTAAGAACAAAGAATATCTTTGTTGTGGTGTAAACGGTCTGAACGGATAGTTAGAGATTAAATTATATCTTTATTCGTTATAATTTTTCGAATACAGATACTAATAGTTTCGGATACGAATACATATATGAATCGGATAATTTAAATAATTTTTTGAATTTGGATCCGGACAAAATCGGATAATATCCGATCCGTTTACACCCCTAATATAGATACAATTACGATTTTCAATTCGTAAGTGGACTTGGATACAAATCCGGATTAATTATCTGGATCTATATTTTTTTTTTTCAAATATGGATATTCGTTTCAAAGACCCATATATAGTTTTAGTTTGTATTTTGAAGAATATTATAAAGTTTCATTACGAACCCAATTGATTTTAGATCAAATTCTCAACTATAATTACTTATATTTCATCTTTTATTAAGATTTATAATTTCTTATTACATTTCCCCTTATAATATAATAAAAAACAGTGATTAATTTTCGTTAGTTAATATGTAGTTTTTTAACTTATAAATCTATTATGAAAATATTATGTAGTTTAAATATTATATTTGTATCATTTTATAAAATATATGATAATCTTATTTTTATTCCAATTTATGCTCGTATTGAAACCACATTTATTTATTTAATATATTAGCTGTATATTTAATTATCTAATATTCAATTCTTATTTGTATTCGAATTTATTCCTATCAGAATTTATATCCTAAAAAAAAAAATGACGCGAATATGACGACACTAGCCCCACTATATTTGCAAAGGCTATGTGTTTCATGTGTGCACAGATAATTATATTTAATTCTTTGATAAGGTCAGAACTCAGAATCAGTCCATGAATTAATTACTCCTCTCCTTAAAATAAATAAAATAATCCGTTCCATGCTTAATGGTTTCTTCTATGTATTGCCCCCACGTATGATGATATGACTTTAATTAATTATTCACAAAATTTTGATGTTGCTTTCTTTTCTTTTATACCCCTTTACACCTCACGTCGACTTTTTAACTTCAAATAATATAAATAAGCCAAGTGTTTTTTTTTTTTTCATTTTATAGTCCTTCAATAATTAAAAAAAATATAAGTAGAACTAGGGTCTTCTTAAGCTCATCAAGTCTAAAATCTGTCAGATCGGTTTCAAATGATGGATCCAAATTGTTGAAACTCGTCTACTTTATGAGTGATGCGTCTACATGTGAAAATTTTAAATATTCGAATTATTTAGTATAAAGTCAATCGGTCAAAATTAGAAGGTTAATAAATTAATTTTAATTCATTTATTTTTTGAACACTTGACTTTATACTAAATTAATTCGAATTTTAAAATTTTCACATGTAGACGCATCACTCGTAAGGTAGGCGGATTTCAACGGTTCGGATTCATTATTTAAAGCCAATTTGACGGGTTTTAGATTTGAGTTCACCAAAGAACTTGATGAACTTAAGAACACCCTAGTTCTACTCACAAAAAATTATGAAGCTTGGGTTGATATATTTCGATGAACAATATAACACTGTGACATGATTAGCAATTATCAATTTGGTAAATAATATATGTTATGTAACTAAAAAACTTATTATGAAAAATATTAGTTTAAATTTTTGTAACCAACAAACTTATTATGTACATTAGTAATTTATTTTGTAATTATCCGAGTTATATTTATATTCATATCCGTATTCGTATTATATGATCAGTATTCGTATGCATTTAATATTTGATCCGTATTTATTTATGAGACTATATGTATTTATATATGTATTAAAAAAAATGATAAGATATAAAGATAGAGTTGGATGAGTAGCCGATCTTAATTTCTTTGACCGTTTACACGCCTAAACTCTATAACCGTAAGTAGTTGTCCATTAAAAAAAATGCACCGGGGACGCACTATATATGCTACGTACCCTTCCGAGATGATATCAATTGTCTAATTTTAAGATTAATTGATTGCTTATGCAAATTATGTGGTGGGTGGAAACTAACTTCAATAGTTGATGATTTGATAAAACAAAAGTTGCAATTTTTTGTTATTAAAATTGTATGACATCTGGTTTGGCACATAGCTAGTTGTCTGTATATTAATTACCTTAATGTCAGGTCCCGCCATGGCCATGTCGGGAAACAAGGAGCCATGCAAGCATTACTATATATATATATATATATATATATATAACATGCATGAGACAAGCCATGAAGGATAAGGTAGCTAGCGTAGCGATAGGTTTTCCTAATCTCACTACAAGAAGGTAGGTACTTTTCGCGAAGATAACATTTATGACGGTACTCCGTCGCTAAAAGTACCGTCACTAATAGAAAAACACATTTATGATGGTACTCCGTCACTAAAAGTCACTTTTTACCCTCGCGAAAAGTGCCTACTTCTTGTTGTGTGGTCTTGGTAAAATGAAGACATGCATCTGCATTCTCATTATATATGGTAAATTGGTACGTATTGGAGTGAGGCTATAGTAATATACATATTACATACATACGCTATGTGCTATGAATTTATATTTTCATTTGTAAAGTTTAAATGATTAATTTGAACTGCTCAATATTATTTTTATATAAAAATGTACTTACAAATCAAATTTTATATATTTAGAATTAATAGATAGATAGTAAAATAACTTGATTTTAAAATTCTAGACCATTTAAAAACAATGATTTTCTATCTATCTAAAAAATGAGTATTTGTTTTTATAGATTGTAAAATTTGATCTACAAATATATTTTGACACTTATTATATTTAATGATTCGAATGGACTGTTTAAACTTTATAAATAAAATATAAATTTGTAGTACAAGTTAATTAATTCGTAATATGTATAATATCATAGTGTTGCGTCATCAGTGTACAGAAGTGTATGAAAACTAATTGAAAGGATATATAAAAAAAAAGGGACAAAAAGAAAAATCCCTGAAAAAAATATACATGTAGCAACAACAAACGACATGGTGGTGTGCAACAAAGTATTCCATTCCAAAGAGCAAAAGAGACAAGTACTTATTTATTGATTTATTATTAAAAACCCGTACAGCGAAGAGCGAAGACATGAATATGAATATGAATATGAATATGATACAACGTCACTTTCGGGTTTAGGGTATTAAAAGCGGCCACTTTGTGTAATAGGACCCCCACTCGTATCTTTCACGTGCCAGACACCTGGACTGGACTGCACGTCTGCACTGCACTGGACACTCGTATCTTTCATGAGAAGCCACATACAGGGCCACACCAGAGATGCTACACGAATTTGGTTTCATGATGAAAGGAGTCAAAGATATGCTCTTAATTATTGTCCTACATATCTTCATAAATTATTTACTAATTTATAATGTTAGCAGTGCTGCCATTGATTCATAGGAAAGTTGCTTATAATAATTCCCACTACCATCACCCATCAACAGAGGGAGAGAACAAGCCGATAAGGATCTCCCATGTCATACCAAAATTACGCCTAAAACAATCAATCAATGATCAAGCTTTAGATCAAAACAAAAATTGTAATCTTCAGTTTTAACAAAAAAAATTGTAGCTTGTTTTAAATTTTTCATCGCTTCTTAAAAAAACAAAAACAAAAACAAAAACAAAAACAAAAACAAAAAAAACCCTCGTAAAATTATATTATGTGAGCTTATGTGGTACATTAAACCTAGTTTAATTTTTTGTTGTCTTAAACGTTATGAGAATATTTATTAAAGCAAAAATCATGGTGACATCAACATTTATTCTTCACGTGATTTATGTCGTAGCAGTTATGCTCATAAAAAGTTATAACGACCAATTTAAGATGATGAACTTATTATCTTCTTGTCGTTATGTTGTCGGACGCTAAAATTATGTAGCTCTTTTAATTAATTGCACGTGCATATCTTACGTTTCATTTGTAATATCCACATGAGATATATAACTAACGGCTATAATTTTAGTACTCTTTTTACTAAATACATACAATAATTTTTATTTAGATTTAAAAAAAAAATAATCAGTTACATTTAAATATTTAGAAGCTTGTTAGATTATATAATGCAATTCAATCATAACTAATGTGATAATATATGATCTATTAATTCTTTGACAATAAAAATCAGGCATCATTTCTATTTATGCACATGCTCCTTTACAAATCCGGTGTCAATTGCGGATAAAAAATTGGAGCTTGTAAACATTAGAGTTTAAATTGAACATGTGGAAGCAAAGGCCTGACATGAAGCCCCGTGGCCTCAATTTGCATGTACAAACATGGACGTATAATTAACATATTCATTTTTTATTTATTTATTTAATTGGATCCCTATCACATTGTTTATGCATCTCCTAATTGTCATTTACATTGCAACCCATAAAACCGCATATTTTGCTTTGTACAACAAAAACATGTTTTAGCCTTCATAATCCTCTGATGAGAGAATTTTGATTATTTATAAGTTTTTGCTTTTCTCAGGATATTACTAAATTTAAGGGTGTGATGGTATATATTGAGGATAAGTAGATAGAAATATGTTTGTGTTTGTATAACAAAAGAAGCAATATATGTTTGAAAAGAACCAAAAGCAGCGAGAAAAGTTTTCCTTAAATGTGCGTGCCGTGCATGAACCAGACAGAGCGCTCTCTCCATTTCCCCAATCTCTCTCTCTCTTGAAAATAAATACCTTTAAAAACAACACCTATCAATTTCAGTGTAAAGGTTTTGAAAAGATAGGGATTGCACTGTTTCCTTCCCTTTGATTTCCGAAAGAAGCAAATCGGTTTGTACTAATGGCGATAGGAGAAAGTAGTATGGCGATAGGTGAGAGTAGCATGGCCGCAAAGAAAAAAGAAATTGCGGCGGCGTCAGTGTCAGACAGGAAGAATTTCCCAGTGGGGATGAGAATTGTGGCAGTAGATGATTGTAAGATCAGTCTCAGATTGCTCAGCAAATTACTCACTAAATGTCAATACCAAGGTTATGTTTCATCCTCTTTTCTCTTTTCTCTTTTCTCTCTTCTCTCTTCTCTTTTCTCTTTTCCTTTTCAATTGAAATTGGAAGATCGATCGCTCGCTTTGATCTGTTCTGCTTAGTTTTCTCAGACAAAAATTGTATCTCTCACTTATTTCAACTGTAAATCTGTCTTTTGTTTATTTTAAACAAAATTATCTCATCGCATATAATTTTTTTTTATCAGAATTCTTAGTTTTAATAATCTGTTCTGCCTTTTGTTTATTTTAATAATCTGATCGCACATGACTTATTTCTAAGTTTTGTCAGAATTTCTTGTCGTTAGCTAACCGTAGCATTTAGGTCGGTGAAATTTCAATTTCCAATCTGTTGTGAATTGGTGGTCCTTTTCTCGTGCGTGTTTTCAAGCTCTGATCCCTTCTATATGGGGTTTAAGCTTTTTTTTAGTTTCTTTTTCTTCGTAAACATAATTTTATTAAATTTATGGCCATATCTGGTATTTTTTTATATGAAAATTAAGATTCAAATCTGGAGCTATAAGATTATAAAATTTCAAATCATAATTCTGTTTTTTTTTTTTTTTTTTATATTATGAAATGCCTAGATTACTATGGATTAATTGTTATCTTATAAAATCTTTATAACTTTCATTTCATGCATTTTCGTTATTTCTCCTGGGTGTTTGAAGCTCTGATCCCCTCTTTATGGGTTTTAAGCTTTTGTGACTTTCTTTTTCATCGTAAAGATAATTTTATTATATTTATGGGCATATCTGGTATGTTTTAATATGAAAATTAAGATTCAAATCTGGAACTATAAGATTATAAACTTTAAAATCATAATTCTGTTGTTGGCTCAAAGAATCAGTAACTCTGTTGTTGTTGTTTTTCTTGTTTCTTTTTTCCTTTTTGTATCTTATGCAATGCCTAGATTACTACCCTATGGATTAATTGTTATCTTATAAAATCCTTATAACCTTTCATTTTTTTGTTTCCAGTTACATGCTTTACTAATGCAGTGGAGGCTCTAAACACTATAAGGGAAAAGAAGGATGAGATTGACCTTGTCATAACTGATGTGCACATGCCTGAGATCGATGGATTCCAACTTCTTGAAATCGCTGGTCTCGAACTGGACCTTCCAGTTATCAGTGAGATACCCACCTCCTTCTCTCGACACACACACACGGAAAAGAAAATATCAACGTTTTCATATTATTTGTAATTTCTCCTCTATTCAAACAGCATTTGATAAACCAAAATGAAACAAGTCGGGTTTGTTCTGTCTAACATGAGAAATGTGAGCCTTACCTTGGCTTTAACAGGTGCACGTTGTTTGATATTTATAACCTGACCCATTAACATGATGGTTAATGGGTTCACTTCTTTTCCTCCATTTCCATTTTTTATTTTGAGTCTTAAACATTACAAAAAAAGGCAATTTCCTTTTATAATTTGCACGAATCATACTTTCTCTTTTGAACTTTGAGTGATAAAAAGATAAACTAAATCTCTTTCAATGATTTGAACTTAAAGAAACAGATAAATCTATTTACTGCCCAAACGTTTTGATGAGCGAAAACATGTATCACATTCACACAGCTAAAGGAAAGAAAAGGGAATTAAATTGCTTTATGTATAATGAATTTGCCAGTGCATCATGCGAGCATTTCGAGAACACATTATAAGGGAATTAAGTTGTATGGATGTGGGTTTTAGAATTATTTCCCTAGGGCAAACTTATAGTAGAAAAATATAAATAAATAATGATTTACTATTAGTGTTATAATAGGTATGATGATTTTTTATTAGTATTAATTTCGTATTAGAAAAATTAAATGACTGAGCTTTCCTATCTGCAACAACTTCTCCTTTTCTTAACAATAGATATCAATAAACGGGAATGGGGTATTTTTTGAACTTTAGAAAAGTCTCATAAATATTAGTTTACTACTCTGTAACAGTGCTATCAGCCAACGACACAAAAGAGTCTGTAATGAAGGGCGTTATGCATGGTGCATGTGACTACCTCATTAAGCCAGTACGTATCGAAGAGCTAAGAGTGATTTGGAAGCATGTGGCTAGGCGCCGAAGGCCACTTGAAGAATTTAATATGGATTCCATCAATAACAATCATGAAACAATTGGAGATGATAATGCTGAGGCAGCGCGAAGCGGCACTCGTGCCAGAATTGCTACTGGGAAGAGGAGGAAGGAGGATGATTCTGATGAGGATGATTCTGACGAGATGGAGTCTAATGAGAGAACTACTAAGAAGAAAGCAAGGGTAGTTTGGACACCAGACTTGCACCGCAAGTTTGTTAATGCCGTCTCTGAAATAGGCGTGGACAGTAAGTTTCTTATGTTTACTTATTATTTCTTCAAGTTTGTGAGAGTCATTATTCCTTTTCTAGTTTATATAATTTTTTTAATGTTGCGTAGAATTTTAGCCAGTTTATGGTTTTGTGGCTGCTTTGGTGATTTTTTCTGTTCATAACTACTGCCGGTAACATTTTTCTTTTTGGAATCAACAGTATGTGCAATAGTTCAAACTGAATAAAGTTTTTTTTTTTTTTTTCCCTATTTTATGATAAATTGTAGAGGCGGTGCCAAAGAGCATTTTGGAAAAGATGAAGGTCGAGAAATTAACCAGAGAAAATGTAGCTAGTCATCTCCAAGTATGCATCTCTTTTCTATAGAAATATCCCTTCTTTTATAGGTTTATGAATTATTAGGCTTTCATATGCTGTTATATATTTTACTACATGCTATTTTTATAGGACACTTAGTATTATGTTTTTTCTATTTTAAACAAACATATTAGAACTCTAGATTAATATCATCATTAGAAAAGTATACAGACCATACATAAGAATGCGTAACGAGACTGCAAAAATTGAATAATAAATAAACAAAAGGATTTTCATGGCCAATTATAAAAAGGACACAATAAAATGGGCAAGTAATACAAAACTAAATTAATGGATATATTGAACAATACTGCAATTTCATGGTATGTAAACAAAAGAAAATTATATAGAAAGATAAGGTTGTGTTAATTACCTTGCTGATTAGTATATTTCAAAAATAACCATTCTTCTTCATCTATTAATTTTCAGAAATACCGGTTGTACCTAAAAAGGCTCAACTCAAACCCACATGCTTTGGAAGCTGCTTTTGATTCAAGAAACCCCTTCAGCCTTGATTTACACTCCTTTGAGCGTTTCAGGAATTTTCATGCCCATGGTCGGTACCGACAAGCTGCCAATAATTCTTCCCCATTCCACTCTACCAGGTTCAATAATTTCTCGGTGAACTCCCCTAGCCCATCAGTCATGCCCAATCTGGCACCTTCTTCTCCATTGACCCAAATTGGTGGTTTTAATCATGCTGGTACTAATAACTTCATTTTGACAAATAATACTATGAATAATAATAACCAAATGAATTTGTTAAGGGGGGTCAATGGCATGAACTCCTTTCCCAGTACTTCCAACAGCAATTACTTTACTCATGCTAATAACAATCCCAACTACCTATCCATGACCTTCCCACCCCCTGCTTCGGGTCCTCTAGCTGCTCCTCTCGGATATCCAATGACTAATCTGCCCCCGATTAGTGGCCCAATTTCTCTGTTGGGCCCACAATTTGGTGCCCGTCCCAACCTAATTGGAAACGAGCTGCAACAGGCTGTTCCCTCATTCAACACTTTTGGGAGCGTGCCCAACCCAAGCATTACTGGAAACCCGAATAATATTAATTTTGGTCCTTTTATTAACAATCCGGCTACTCCTCGTGCTGTCATGAGTGCTGGTATGGGGATGGGCCCCATGAGTCAGGGGAGTGGTGGGTTTGGTGGAGCTAACAATGTTGCTGATCACATGAGTTCAAGCTCTATTCATAGTGGTGATGATGTGTCAATCAGTGGCCTCGATGAACTCCTAGCTTCCATGCAGCCGGTACAATTCTATATACTGTTTTACTTTTTTTTATCAGCTCTTTGTATACCGAATACGAGCTCAATGTTGTTAAATTAACAACAGGAGATATCTAGAATGGGAAGTTCTTTACTTATGGTCAGTTTATGTTATTATTTAGGGGGAAGGTGTCGATTCACTCCCATTCATGGATGATGACTTCTTCAACTGAGATTCCTGCTGTTATATTTTGGCCGTAATATCTAATTTCAAAATATGCATTTCATGGCCGAACTCTTGTAAATTGTCAGTCGCTATGTAGCAACAGGTATAGAAAGATAGACAGATCAGTTGACATTGTTATAGTTGTGTTGGTAAGTAGTGGTCGTCGTTGTTTTTTTTCTTCAAGTCTTAGACTAATAATTGTGGTTTTATGTTTGCGAATTTGTTGCAGTGTGTAATAGCATAAATAGTGAATGCTAATCTAAAAGGTTTTAGGTTAAGCTCTGTGCCTTTTCTAATTTATTTGTTTCATCTGCATGCATGTGCATATATAGGTATAAAATAGGAATGCCCAGCTTAATTAATTTGACTAATTATTTCCTTTATACTTCTCCTAGAATGCAATGCAGATGATTTTTGTATTTCAAGCCTAAAGTTCCATAGGTATAAATTAGTATATTTATCTAAATACATTTTGTAAATTTATTTGAGAAGCACAATTTTTGTCTTCAAAATACTAATTAAATAAGATCATCATTGCAATTCTCTCTCTTCGCCTTGTTTTATTCTCAAAACCAAACAAAGAAGAAGAACAAATCAAGGCCGTTGATTCCATCGAAGTAGCTCTTTATTGTCATGATATGTCCTTAATTTAGATCCTGATAATACTGATCTATCCATCCTTGAATAATTGCTATTTCTTGGTTCCTTTGTTGTATCAACCAATCAGGGTCTTCTTTTGTTGCAAATCTCAAGTCTAGATGATGTGCACCTGAATTTTCAAAACAAAAGCCATCTCAGTGTCTTAAAAAAAAAATGTATATTTGACCAACATCTTTTAAAGTATTTCCGTAGAAATCTCATTTTGAAAATTATCAATTTTATGATTGAAAAGAACGCCCAATATTATGCTGGTACAAAAAGGAATAGAAGCATATTTGTTTGTAACCTTTCTCTGTGACAAGAGCAATGATGCTAGATGATATGCTCTTCAGGACCCTGCATGATAAAGTTTGCCAAAATTTGATGTGCAAAATAAAATATTTTCATTTAATTTACCATGTACTCTTAAGGAAAAAAGGTTTTTGCATACATACCCTCCTCTACTCCAAGGGTCTATCATTCCGTTAGAGAAAATTATATTGCTCGCATACCTCTTGAGCACTTGCTCAATTCTCTGTTTTTCAAACACACAGAAATTAGGAACAAATGTTGCATGAATCGGTGCTAGTAATAGGATTGGGATTAATTTGGCTTGATACAAGAATTTAATTAATTAGTAAGTTTATTTAGTGATCGAGAAGGCCTTACTAATCCCCCATACTCAGTAGTAATCCAGTGTGGTCTTGGCTTTACACCGTATGTACTATTGCACGAAATTATATTGCCTTCATAAGTAAAGTTATATGGAGGAAACATGCTTTCATTTGTTATGGTCATCGGCATAACCATCTCCGTGCAGGCCTACAACAAAAGGAAACACTATTGAACTGTGCTGATTTACCAGATATATAGCTGGTCCTGGCAGTGGACATTCATTTTGAAGAAACATTATCTTTGTATATTCTTAAAATAAATAATTTGTACCTGCCAGTCCCACCCATCAAGGCCATGAGGGTCTGATCTCTTTTCTATCTGGAAGCATTTCTGATTGCCACTGTAGTTGTAATATACACTTGCTGCTGCAATTACCATGTCTATTTTATCTGAACCCACTGGAAATCCATCAATCCTTCTGCACATCTTTTGTAAAAGAAATACAGAATGAAAACATTATCAAGGTCTTAACGAATCTTAAAATTAAGTAGTTCACATGTGTGAATATATATATTTACATATGCTGGTACAAAAGAAGGTTTGCTGGTACCTCTTGGATAGGGAAAGCAGGGAGAGGCATGAGGAAATTGGCAGGCATGGGGTAATCTACCATAGCTGTGTAGGTGTATGATGACCATATCCAATCCCGAAATGACCAAACCGATTGCACCGGCCTGTTTGTTTAAAAATATTCCAGAACATCAACACAACCTGATAATTCAATTAACAAGCTGTATTTTTTGTACTTATTTTTATTTATATTATTTTACTTCGGCTTCCATTATGTAGTTGAGACATTATGCTTTGTTTTTTTTTTTTCATTTGAAATTGTGCATCTTACGGTAGTTAAGTTAACCTCTTATATACCAAATTTTTGTTCTCTCCCAATTTCAACCAGTGACAAGATAAGCATAACCCTGAAGGGATAAAAAAAACATATTACTGTGATTTTAGAACTATTAATATTGTTTAATACTAGTGAAGTTGGTTATTAGATTATTTTTTTTTAAATATTTTTTTACTGGAAGGACATTTGAGAAATGCTATGATTTTTTTTTCCCATTTAATTATCTTTTAAACGACAAAATAAAGAATGATGTAGAGAAAAACCAATTGTGCGAATAGTAAATCATTTCATATCTTCTCTTTGATGGGTAATATATCCAAAACCTCCAATTAGTGATGGCATACCTTTATTTGTTGAAAATTAAATTATTCAAATAAGCGCTAAAGAAGGGTTTGTGAAAAAATTAAAAGGATGTATATATATTTTTGACAGCTCAAATAATTAGTCATTGCCTTCTGTAGTGGAGGTTAATTTCAACATTGTCCTCCAATAAATGGAGAGGAATTAATAGTAAGAGAAATGTAAAAAGATATACATCTTGGAATCCCAATTAAGTCCCTTTTCTTGGAATCCCAATTATTTTTCTAAACAAGGAAATAATTTTTGATATATATATCATGCATATGTAGGATTGAAAACCAAGTTCTAACTAATGCATTTAATATGAAGTTGACTGGTTTGGTTTGTACCTGATATGATATCTAACAACGACCAAGTTTTTAGTTTTATAAAACACCTGACCTGAGGCAGTCTCTGTCTCTGCCAGGGCATTCAACAAAAAAAAAGACCATGTTCTTTGTTTTAAAAGGAGTCTTAATTATACTAATGAACTGTCACAAAAAGTTCTACTTAATACTTCGGGTAAAGATATTGACAGTGCTGTTTTGGCTTCATACAACACACGAGTCATATGCATTTTCATTTAGACTTTTATTGTCTCTGGGTTGAATGAAGCCAAAAAAATGTTGTCAATACCTTTTTACCCTGTTTTGATCATCTGGTGTTAGAATAGGTGCCATACAGAAATTGAAGTACGCATAATTTCTTTTCTAATTTTTAAACATTTATAAGCACTTTCAAATGTTTAAAATTCTCATCACGAGCATTCTTGATACGAAATCATGCTTGGATCAAAGATCGACGGAAATTGTCAAATTAAGTGTTCTTTGACAAGCAATTGCAATTTGATGTGAAGAATATATATATGTTATCAGGGGACAGCTTGCAAAATTAGATTAGTATCTAGAGCTTTAAAGTTTCCAGTTCGGCATCCTGATATATAATCAGCATTATAGAATTTATATTTATGTTGTAAGTAAACCTTGAATACCCAAAAAAATTAAATGATTTGTTTTTGTAACTTTTTTAATATTTTAAACTAGAACTTACTGGCAAGCCTTGAACTTTTTGCTAAGTTCCATCAAGCCTTCTGTGGTGGATCCTTTTGTAATTATCTCATCCCAGCTCCCTTTGATTACCTCAAAACAATTCATGCTTGCATCCTATCAAGAAATTAACAAAAACTTCAGTATCACGCTTGTAAAATTTCTATTTAATTTAATATATATATATTTTTTTTTTTTTCCAAATAATAAATGGAGATATCATAAAAGTTATATCACTAGAGGTACCTTAATATTAAATGTTATATTTCATATTTGATATGAGAAAATGGTAAAATTGTTATAATGAAATGAATGTACCTTGAAGTCCTGGGAGACAGCATCATAAAAGCTGGACCAAGGTGTGATGTTATCAAATTGAAGGATTGGTGCAGAGGATGACAGAGCTCCAATTGCCATGTGTGGATACTTTAACCTAAACCATGCTGCCAACACTAATATATGCTTCCACCAACAAACTCTTTGTCAGTAAATTCTTCACTTTTCCTCTCTCTCTGCCATTTTATCCACTTTACAAACTTCTTTCTTTCTCAGAAATATCATTTTACTAAATAGTATATATGCTTGTAAAAAGTTAATTGTTTAATTGAAGAATCCATATATGGGGTATTAATTGTTAAATAGTTTTCACCTACTACTTAACCTACAGTACATGCAGTCAGTACTAGCTACCCTGTCAAGTCAGATTTCTCACATGTTTTGAGTAGTTACATTACATAGTTGAACTTCCTAAAAAATAATGAATGCCTGATTTCTTACCAAGAACAAAAAAAAGGGTAAATTATTGAAAAGAGAAAAATAAAGAATTGACTTACTTCCCCCGTATGAACCACCAAAAACTACAACAGGAGATGCCTCAGCAGACAAGTTCTGTTTCAAGCTCCTTATTAAAATTGCATAATCTGCCAATGCTTGTGTTGATGTCAGATATCCCAATGTCTCTGCATTTTTATATGAATCATTCCCAAATGGCAACGATTCTCCATAAAACCTATGCTACAAAATTCAAAAATAAACTATTCATGAATATGTTCTGTTTTTTTTTATACATGGAATAGTGGAATTATACTATTCAATCATATATACAAGTACGTTATTACATAATTACCTCAATGAAGACGAGTAATGCTCCGAACTTAGGCGCGATATCATACATGAACCCGGTGTTTTCAGCAAACCATTCTATGTTGCCCTCATTACCAGTATAGACAAAGATTGGTCCACGGTGGACCGGGCCCTTGTCCCAATGCGTCGAGTTCATGAGGTACTTCTGGTAGAACAAGTTGAAAGACTTTGGTTGGAAGGTGAAATGGTCTAATTCTTGGGGGAAGTAATGGGTTGTAAAGAGGCTTTTATTTGACTGTTTGCTATTTGATGTTGCATCCTCTTGCTTTAAAGATTGCAATGGTGTCATTAGTGGTATGGGTAAAGAATTACAGATAGTTATGAAATTTGATGCATTTGTTAGTGTAACAAGGATGAGCACTAGAAGAGGAGAGCTATGCAAATCCATCTTTACCACTTTTCTTTTTTTCTTTCTTTTTGTGGGTTCAATTGGTTAGTGGAGAAGAAGGGAGGGGGAGGATTTATGTTATGGAGAGGATAGGTTCATTCATTCTAATAACTATCAACCAAAGAGGAAATAAGAGCCTTTCTCCATTTAGTGGGGGAAATGGAGAGCAATACAACCTAACACAATATAATCATAGGAAATATATGTTTTTATAAAAAATAAAATTAATACAGAGTTTTTTTAGTACTTGTCAAAACCTATTCTACCCAGTTATATATAATTCGCTAGATGCAACTAACAAATGCATTTTACGAAATATTTGAAACTACAATTTCATTCGCAAAATTATTAGTTTCAATTGACTTAAATCAAAAATAACTTTAAGATACACTCAACTGTTATGTATTTGTTGAATTTTAAACTCTAAAACAAAAGTTAAAATATATATAATAACTTGTTTTATCTAGTGACAAAAGATAATAATACTATTTTTTGGGAATGTTACATGTTATAAACTTAAATGAAATTTTTTACTAGTTTGGTAGTTTGATGACGACTTTTTCTAAAATGAAAGGAGTTAAGTTGTATTCCCATATATTATATAAATTTTTTTTAGCAAATTGGTGCTTTCATTCACCTCCATTACTTTCATTAATGGAGATAAGCCTTTATGCATATTTTATTCCGGTAATTCGGGAAAGCAATTCCCTGGTTTCATCATTGTTCATTCACCTCAATTACTTCCGGTTTCTTGGAAGATTCAACTGTTCAAAGTTTTTGACTGATGATGATCTATTCATTTTTTTCTATGGACTCCGGTTTATCTGGAGCATGTAATGAATGCAAGTTTTCAACAATGTGATCAAATACGCACAGTAACAAATGAATTATTTGGATTCGATTCGACGAGATTAAAAATTTGTAATTCAAAAATAATTCCGATATAATTCGGAAATGATTCGGAATTAGCCGAAGCAGAAATTTCACTCCTGCACGGGAGCAAAAAAAAAATTGTTATTGGAAAAATTCGGAAAAAAATTCGTGAAAAGTTCGTAAAATTCGGAAAAAGTTCGTAAAATTCAAAAATTATTTAAATTTAATGGTAAATGTTAAGCTTAATTTGAGACTCAATTTTCATCAGACATTAATTATTGTACGAAACCATGGACCATGCATTTAAAGGTTGAACTCTACAATTAATCATATAGAAATAACTGAATGATTAATTCTTGTCTAGGTACGTGGAACCTAGCTCACTTTTTAACGTCAATTAGATATATAAAACCAATAGATTCCGGGGCATAAATATATATGGCATCTTAAGCTAACCCAGTTATTTGATGAATTTAATTTTAAAACCTATCAAATTTTGAATTCAAATTATTACAACCAAAACACTTCACGAGTAATGTGCATATTTACATATTAAATTTATAATTTGTGAATTAATTTAGTGTAAAAGTAAGTGATATAAAAACGATGAATATATAATAAATGCATTAAAAATGACTTATAAATAATTTCTTTTTCACCGCTTGACTTCATACTAAATTAATTTAAATATTTATTAATTTGACATATAAACGTATCAGAAGTGAAAAATCATTTGAAAACAATTTAATAGGTTAGAGAGTTAATTAAGCTCACTAAAAAATTGGTGAGCTTAAGAGTTAACACCCTTTTTATTTACATTATATTCTATATAAATCGTATGATCTAAAATGAAATAAGATTCTCCTGTGAATGACATATTTGAGAAAAGTTTGAATTTGATGTCCATCAGAATCAAATTTGGATTTGATGGATCTCAAATTTGGATTTCATTCTTCAGATGTGCATCAGAAGTTCCATGACAATAGAAAAGAACCAAAATGTACACGCGCGCCGTTGAAAAATAAAAAAAGGAACTTCATAGTGATCGCACTGGTCCCATGACTGTAACACACACACACATATATATATGAGATAAAACAGTAGCGCAATGCTGTACGTACGTGTCCCATTCGTTGTAGATCTAATTTTTATTTCCCTAGTAAAATAATTGTGCATGAAATATATGATGTTCAACTTGAATTAATCAGTCGGTCTAACCTACAATTTTGCCTCACACGGCAACAAATATCTCTTGTATGTGGGGTTGGAGTTTGGACAGCGGTTCCATGGGTAGGACTAGATATATATATCACAATACAGTACGGTATTTGTATCAGGTATGTTGTGACTTGTGTGTTTCGTGATATGATAATTTAATGAAAATTTGATACGATAAAACACACAAAAGATCTAGTCATGGTACAATACGTAGTTACATCAAATCATGTGTAACTAAAATAATTAGATCTTGATCGAATTGTGAATTTTGAATAAACTTTTCTAAATTATAAAAAAAATAGTTAGACGTGATTAAAAGTGTGGATCCTGACTGCTCACGTTTGGAGACGTCACATGTGGTCACAGAGTGACTAACGTGTTGTGACCATCTTTCTAAATTTGATCACGGCATGTGACTTAAGTTACGACATAACTAGTCATAACACGATATATATTTAGATCCCTACCCATGGGTATTGAACTAAATTCGATCTGGTATTCGATCAAAGCTGTTCGATCCACATCAAAATTTGCTCATATTAAATGTGCTCAAATCTTGAAACTGTCAGCGCAAATCTTGATGCAAATTGAATGATTCTGATCGGACATCAAACCAAATTTGGTCCAATACCCATCGAACCGTCTCGATTCCAACTTGGTTTTGTACTTCTGTCGGCAAATTTAGAGAGTTGAGTAAATGTTATTGTTATATTTATAGATGCAAAATTCAAATAAAATATTTTTTGTAGATATTACATAATTTAGTTAACTTAATTTTCAATCTTTACTTATAAAAACCGATGGTTTAGCATTGTGTGTATTATAATTATCATCAAACCAAATTTGGTTACTTGCACAACTTTTCTTTTTAAGTCAAACATTTAGCACAATAAAATCAATAAAAGTTGAGAATAAGAAAACTAAAAAATTATCTATTTCCTTTCTTTTTATTTTTTTTATTTTTTTTATTTTTGATTAAAAGTCTGATATTTTATTAATCATGATCAAACCAGTTACACATCAATTTGTACTAGTACATACGGTGTCTGTACTAGTACTTAAAATATTACAACTGAACCTCTTTACAAAAGTAGACAAGAAAAATCAGAAAAAGAAAAGCAGAACCAAAGGTTACTGCGCTCAGATCAATAGATAACGAGCCTGCATAATTTTCTGTGTTTATGCTCAGATTAGTAGATTGTGAGCCTGCATATTTTCTTGTCGTTAGCACAAAATAATGCTTTTGTAATCAAGACCAAGCAGGGGTATCCAGAAGAGCCTTCGTGCTCAGATGAGGTTTGTGTCTAACGCTGCCTAGAGAGATTCCCAGCCGAGGGGCACTGAATCAAACTGAATCGGGACAATCACCACTCAGAGATGAGAAGAAAGAGGACACTGAATCAAACTGAATCAGGACAGTTGCCAGTCAGCCAAGATGGCACTGAATTAAACTGAAATCGAAAATTGAATCAACCGGACCAGGACAGTCACTACTCAGAGAGGAAGAAGAAGAAAGAGAGAAGAAAGATGACAACTCTTAGCGTTCTCATCATCACCAACAACTAAAAACACATATCTTATTCACATATAGATATAGTAGATACTACGGGGTGGAATGAATTCACAAACCCTCAGTCAAACCCGAAGAGTCGAAACAAATGAAAAAAATAAGAAGTGATGAAATCCTTAAACAGAGCTATCCACTCAGTTAAGATAAAACAAAATGAACCAGACCGACAAGAGAAGACAGATGGAGGAACGGAATGAAGCAGTCGGCCACGAAATTACTCTCAAAACTACGCCTTCGTTTTCACCTGGCCTATTGATCTATTTTTTCTTCACTGCGGAGTTTCCTAGAATCCCTCGGAGTTTCCTAGGCAGCGCTAATTATGACAGCTAGATAGAAAGAAATTAAAAATGATCACTTTTCAGCAAACCATCTCACACATATAATTCCTCCCGATCTTTTTCCAAACCTGAAATTTTCTTTTATCCGACCCAGTTCATATCCATATAACTTTTCTTAACATTTGCCAATTGCAATCATGCGTTCTGGGCCTTGTGGCCTGTTATGTAGGCCCAATTTCTGGCCCAACAGATTACAAAAGTTGTTCGGAACATTCTGCTAGTTTCCACAGCATTCACGAAAAAGTTACTCCTATACCCTCCTCTACGGTCGGGTCTACACCTATTTCTCAGTGCTTTCTGCGCAAGACACACTGATAAACCTCTGTTCCACTTCTCTCTCTCTCTCCATATGGCTTCTTCGGCCACTGCGAAGCGGCTCGCAAGATCAGCATACGCCTACATAGAGGCGGCGCGCCGAAGCGGAGCGTCTCAGCATCACACACTCCAAGCTATTTCCTCCGCCACTGTTCATCCTCTCCTTGAAAGCGCCACCTCCTTTTCCTCGGCTGGGACAATTCATTTCGGAGTACGAGTTGCTTTGAGAGGAAACAATCTTCTCTCCTCTCGCCATTTCCATGCCACCAATCCCTCCCGTTATAGTTATGGCGCCTCCTCTCAGGTTTTATAAACCTCACCTTCTCTATGACTATGTTTTTGCATTGAATAATTCCACTTCTACCCTGAATGACATCAAAATATCATGTTTATGCATGCACTCCTCTGAGACTTAGTGCCTATAGCACATAGCCTCCTCTGGTAACTATATTAGAAACATTGCAGGATGAGGTGATATTTGACTAAATTGGAAGGGTACGCATGAAGTTGTTATAAATGGTGAAACATGTTTGAAGTTTATATAAATGGTGAAACATGTTTGAAGTTTATATAAATGGTGAAACATGTTTGAAGTTTAATTATCTGCTGCACTTTCAGATCTCCCCCTCAGATTTTACTGAGATGGCGTGGGAGGGGATTGCTGGTGCAATTGAGGCCGCACGGACCAGCAAACAGCAGGTGGTACAATCTGAGCATTTAATGAAAGCCCTTTTAGAACAGAAAGATGGTTTGGCGCGAAGAATTTTTACCAAGGCTGGAGTTGACAACACATCGGTTTTACAAGCCACCGATGACTTCATCTCCAGGCAACCTAAGGTATTCATTGTACTGTGGTTTCATGTTTTGCTGCTTGCATTTACTTTTAGTTGCTGTAGAGGATGCATGGTACAAAATATTTCCCAAGTTACTTGTCCTGAACAGAAGGATAAAAATAAGTGTTTGAAAAGAAGGAACAAAACAACCCTTGAGATGAAAGGATGTGAGATTTTTACTGATTGTTAAAATAATAAATCAAATGACCCCTCAAAACTTTTGAGTCGAAAGGCTACCATAGTAATCCAAATAAAAAGAACAAAAAAAATGAATTTAGAAAAAGAAGCCAAAGGTTTTGCCTTTTACCTTATTCTTTTGTTTGTTTGGCCACAAAAATAAAAAAAAGTATGAAGGGGAACTTAAAAAATAATGAGAAACTAATTAGGAACAAGAGAAAAAATTTCCTGAAAAAAAGAGGACGAAAGAACAGCCGAAGCAATTAGGAAACATGCCAGAGAGGATACATCAGTCAGTTCTCATTAGGGTACTATTATTATTTCATTTTATTCATATTTTACTTTAAATTTGCAGGTGTCTGGGGACACGAGCGGACCTGTAGTGGGTCAGAGTCTAGTGTCAATTTTTGACAGTGCAAAGAAGTACAAAAAGGAATTCAATGATGATTTTGTGTCAGTTGAACACTTTCTGCTAGCTTTTACTTCTGACAAAAGATTTGGCCAACAATTGTTGAAGGACCTACAATTAGAAGAGAACAAATTGAAGGAAGCTGTCAAAGCCGTAAGAGGAAATCAACGAGTCACTGATCAGAGTATGGCCTCAAATTTCAACATTATTTTTGTTTGTCAGTGGTCACAGGACTGTACATACATTTAGCAGTTCAGTGGTTGATCTTTATATTCATAAACTGTGGTATCCAATGATGTATAACATCATTCTAAGATGTTATGAAAAGTCCCTATACCTAATCCACAGAAACTCTGTGAGGCTGTGATTTGATTGACGCCGCTCACTTTTAACCTCTGCCTTGCATGTGCAAACAACACTAATCTAATCGAAAATAACAACCTGCAAGTTATAATAAGGCCTTTCCTTTTTGTTTGTATTTTTTTGATTAGTTACCTATTTTTATCACTCTACAGACCTGGTTTGAATAAAAGAAAGAAAAACCTAAGCCCATTGCAGTCTAGTATACTGCCATCTTCTTAGGTGGGCTTGTGATGCTATCCATTTACATTTCACTAAATTGTATTGTTGATAGATCCTGAGGGAAAGTATCAGGCACTGGAGAAGTATGGCATTGATCTGACAGAGCAAGCAAGGCGAGGCAAATTAGACCCTGTCATAGGCCGGGATGATGAGATAAGGCGTTGCATTCAAATACTTTGTAGAAGAACCAAAAATAATCCTGTTATTATTGGCGAGCCTGGTGTTGGAAAAACAGCAATTGTGGAAGGGTATTGCTATTTTTTTTTTAGTCTGTAATATTGATAATTATATGATGGTGCCCATAACAACTATTGCCATCATGCACCTTTTCTAATTAATGCATTAATGCACAAGCATCTAAATCCAGCGGCAACCTTTATAACCCACCCCCCAACCGACCCTACACATCCCAGTTCTGTCCTGCAAACACCAAAACAAAATTAATAAGAATAAAAAGATAAATAAATAATAAGAAAGGAAAACATTAGAGTTAAAAGTACGTTCCTGGGTTGGTTTTACTTGATGTTTCTTTTGTATAAGTAGAGGTATTGTTTTGTTAATATGCTTGTGATATGAAATTTCAGGCTAGCTCAAAGAATTGTCCGAGGTGATGTTCCTGAACCTTTGCAAAACAGGAAGGTATGTTTCATCATTTCTTTCTTGTTTGGTTGTACTTTATTATTTTACATCCTCTCTATTTCTCCTTTTAGTGTGTCTGTAATCATCTCTTTTCACAAGCATAACAAATTCATTGTTGATAAAATGATTTAAATTAATAATGTGCTCAGCTAATATCACTGGATATGGGTGCTTTACTTGCGGGAGCCAAGTTTCGTGGTGATTTTGAGGAAAGGCTGAAAGCAGTCCTAAAAGAAGTTACTTCCTCCAATGGGCAGTTCGTTTTGTTCATTGATGAAATACATACAGTTGTCGGTGCAGGTTCGTTCATTGTGTGAGTTACCATGTATGTTGTCAGTACAGTACCAGGATCCCATCCAGTACTGAACTGGAAAAATGTTTTTCCATTTTTCACCATATCCTTTTTTTTCCGTTCTTGGTCATGATCCACCCAATGAGTTGAGGATAAGTTGGATATAGGGATTTGATTGCCCATTTTGAGCTGAAATGAGCAATTGAGGGCTTGTTGAGGGAAAGTGGTGCCATGCTGTTCGGGCAAATGCTGCACTCAAAGGCTGTTAGATGTTTCTTCAGAATTCGAGACTTACACTTAATATGTTATTCTCAGTTTTTGTAAACTGGTTTCACCCAGCCAAATTAGCTAACCCAACGTGTAATTAGGTGCGGCTGGAGGTGCAATGGATGCGAGCAACTTGCTGAAGCCGATGCTGGGCCGAGGTGAACTGAGGTGCATAGGTGCAACCACTCTTAATGAGTACCGCAAGTACATCGAGAAGGATGCAGCATTGGAGCGGCGGTTCCAGCAGGTGTATTGCAGCCAACCAGCCGTTGAAGATACCATTTCAATTTTGCGAGGCTTGCGTGAAAGGTACGAATTGCACCATGGGGTTAAGATATCAGACAGTGCTCTTGTTGCTGCTGCAGTGCTGTCAGCTCGGTACATAACCGACCGGTTCTTGCCCGACAAAGGTATGTTGTTAGGTTAATGGAAAAGGTGATTTTTTTTTTTTCTTTTTGTTCCTTCTATTTGCTATCTTCTTATTTTATACTTTCTGTTTGTCGGTAATTTGATCAGCTTGTGTACCGGTATTGTCTTTGTGAGCTATTGTTTTACCACCTTTTAATGCCTGTTTATGTTTTGGTTTATGTTGTTATGATTATTGTTTGTCACTCCTTATTTTTCTGAGGTTGGATTGGGTAACGGAGGACAAGTGAGGGTTAGTTGATACTGAATTGCACGATTTAGGTGTAATTGAGGCTCAATTCTCCACTACCACTGGATGATACTTTTGCACAGTCTTATTGAATGTCATAAGGAGCCTGTACCTGTGCCATGCAACCAAAGTGATAATTTAAGAAACATTTTGACATTGCAAAGTTCATCTATTGTCTTGTAGCTATTGATCTTGTGGATGAATCTGCTGCCAAGCTGAAGATGGAGATAACTTCGAAACCGATCGAGCTTGATGAGGTTGACAGATCAATTCTCAAGCTAGAAATGGAGAAGCTCTCATTGAAAAATGAGACCGACAAGGCCTCAAAAGAACGGCTTGGAAAAATAGAATCTGAGCTGGCATCTCTGAAAGAAAAACAAAAGGACCTAGCTGAGTTTTGGGAGCTTGAGAAGTCGCTCATGACCCGAATCCGATCCATCAAGGAAGAGGTTAGTACCTTCTCCTTTTGCAGTACAAAGTATATCTGGGAGATTGGGACGTATGCAACTCTTTTTTATTTTTCTCCTTTATTTTTAAATTTTTCCTTATAAAATTAAATTTTCTTTTTAGTTCCCAAATCTCTTTTTTCTGATAGTTCGCTTTAATTTTATTGTCTTCTTTGTTGATGCTAATAGTTCTTATTAGAACTCTAATGTAGTATTTTGTTTGTTGTCAATCCTCAAAGGTAAGGTAATTATTTGCTACTAAATTGATGTAATGATGCATATGAGACAAGGTTCTTGGGCAATACTTATTTTATGTGATGCTAGTCACTGCATTTCTTGTTGATTGCTTATTAAGATAAAAGCACTGTATGCATCTAAAACTACCTCTTCTAATACATATTTTAGTTGCTTCATATGGGCATGGGTTTAAGGCTGTTACTTCACATTCTTACATTGGTTGAGTGACTATGATCTGCTTTTTACAATTTCTGTGTGGGTAGAGTGCACCTTTTTTTTTTCAGTGAGAGTTGGTGACAGGTGCCAGAATTTTGAATTTTGAATGTATAGGGAACTGACTTGGACTTCTAAATTATATGGATGAAGAAATGAACAATATGTAGGGGATCATTTATGTATTTCTCTTATCAACAGCAATTCAATTAAACAATAAATACTTTGTTGAATACCGCCATTTCTTTTTCTGGATATAGCATATTAGCCCCTATTTTAAAAGTCATATATTCTAGTCTAAGGAATTTAGATAATATTTATTCTAATGCCTAGGAAACGTTTTAATTTTGATAGATTGATCGAGTCAATCTGGAAATTGAAGCAGCAGAACGAGAGTACGACCTAAACCGAGCTGCTGAGCTCAAATATGGCACTCTACTATCCCTCCAAAGGCAACTTGAAGAAGCTGAGAAAAAGCTCGAGGAGTTTCAGAAATCGGGAAAATCAATGCTCCGAGAAGAAGTAACCGACCTTGACATAGCTGAGATCGTCAGCAAGTGGACCGGCATCCCCGTTTCAAATCTCCAACAATCAGAACGTGAAAAGCTGCTTTTGCTGGAGGATGTGCTCCACAAGCGAGTGATTGGTCAAGATTTGGCCGTCATTTCAGTTGCCAACGCAATCAGAAGATCTAGAGCTGGCCTCTCTGATCCCAACCGTCCGATTGCAAGTTTCATGTTTATGGGGCCCACTGGTGTTGGCAAAACTGAGCTTGCTAAGGCCCTTGCATCATTCCTTTTTGATACCGAAAATGCCCTCATAAGGATGGACATGAGTGAGTACATGGAGAAACATGCCGTTTCTCGCTTAGTGGGGGCCCCACCGGGCTATGTCGGGTACGAAGAAGGGGGACAGTTAACAGAGGCTGTCAGAAGGCGTCCTTACTCCGTTGTCTTATTTGATGAGCTAGAGAAGGCACACCATGATGTGTTTAATATTCTATTGCAATTGTTAGATGATGGTAGGATAACTGACTCGTTAGGCCGTACAGTCAGTTTTACCAACTGTGTTATCATCATGACTTCTAATATTGGGTCGGGTTTAATTCTGGATACACTGAGGAATACCGAAGATACAAAGGAGGCGGTTTATGAAATTATGAAGAAGCAGGTGGTTGATATTGCAAGGCAGACTTTTAGGCCGGAGTTTATGAATAGGATTGATGAGTATATTGTATTCCAGCCGTTGGATGTGAAAGAGATCAACCAGATTGTGGAGTTACAGGTAAATTTTGTTTTAAATTTTCTAGAAATGAAGAAAATACAGTTATAATTGTTACGGCTCCTTGATCCAATCTTAATACTTGTCTTCAAAAAAACTCTTAACAAAGCAACCGCATTTGTTTAATTTATTTTGAAGCTGAATCGGGTGAGAGAGAGGCTGAGGCAGAAGAAAATCCATCTCCACTACACTAGTGAAGCAGTCAAGTTATTGGGAGCTCTCGGGTTTGATCCCAACTTTGGTGCTCGACCCGTTAAGAGAGTGATTCAACAAATGGTTGAGAATGAAGTGGCGGTTGGTGTGTTACGAGGTGATTTCAAGGAAGACGACTCAATCCTACTGGATGTGTTGTCACATAATAAAAAATTTGAAATCAGAAAAATAGACAGCAATGCAGATGCTGACAGGCAGATGGTGGCAAATGATTAGTTCTATGATGCTGATCTGAAGTATTTGTATGTGGGATATCATAGTTTTTTGTTTTCACTCTTTTTTGAAAATAAGAAAGGTGATGGTATTGTTGTAGATGTAAAACTTTCTGAGGGCTGACGTGTGTAGCTTTCTTTCTTGTTCCTTGTAAGTTGTAAGAATAGGTTTAGAATTTTCTTTTGTGGAGGGTTGCAAGCTGAAATTATCAATTGCCTAGCAACTTCGATTTTCATGTTCTTTTTCTTTTCAATTGGGGGAGAAATCCAGTAAGAACTTGGCATTCTTGCTTCCAGTGTCGTTGGATTTCTTTCCAAAAGATGTAAATTATTTGGCTTTCTTTGGAGAAAGCACCCGTGAGTTTTTGTATATCAAATAATGTTTATACTGTGATGCATGAGGAATTATACAAAGGATACACTGCGACGTATGTGGATCCCAATGGCACTGAATCTCATCAGAAATTAAATACATTGTTTCAAAAAATAAAATTGTCAGACAGAACTTGGCTTAATTTGTAAATTACCTGATCACTGCAGATGATTGATTACCTATCAAAACTGATCAAAATTTCATATAAATCCGGTTTGATCAAAATTGAGCTTGACTTTTTGCTGTTTTGATTTGTTGTCTTATTGCAGAATAAGAGTAATCATGAGAAAATTTGAGACAACCCTACGCAATTCAGTGAGGTTGCGCATCAATTTTTGAAGTTTAACAAGTAACGCGACCTTATCGGGTTGAATTTAATAGAAAGGTCGGTATAAGACTCTTACCTGATCTCCCAATTGTGGGTTGTACTGGCCGCTTTGTTAATTTAAGACCTGCTACCTTGTTTATCCCTTGATTCGAGAATTGGTACCTGTTTGTACTTGTTTATCCTTTGATTTGAAAATTTTGATGCACAGACATAGGTTTGATGTTTTTTTTCTTTTTCTTTCTTAAGATACGTGATTTATGAACAAGATTTGTAACTGCAGAGACACAAAATAATGGCATAGACTAGTTCACGAATGCAAGTGATGGAAGAGAACAAAAGGAACACAAATAGCATGACAAGATGGTATAGGAATGCAGGGATGCTATATATGAATAACTCCAGGAATACATAGATGCAGCAGTGAAGAAAATAATGCTCTTGAAAATGTAATTGTTGGAGGATTGTATATATTTCATATGCATTGTGTGCTTGAAAATAATATCGTTGAATTACAAAGTTTCAAATCTGGAAATTGTTGAAAGATGTTAACATTGTATCATCTTTCATGATAAATGTCTTGTCTATTGTCAAATTCCATGCAAAAACAAATATGAACCTTGTTGTTTATATGCCAATTCAAGGTTTGTAAAGGCTTGCAACATAAAACACAACCACAAGAAATGACAATACATCCATCACAGATTTAGAACAGAAAATGAACACAACAGTAAAAGTACGAGGAAAAGACGAAACCTTTACATTCTGTTGAGATATTTGTATCTTTATTGTTTATTTTATTAGAATAGTTTTGGGGGGCCTATCAGTAAATAGGCCATTATGAAATAGTCTAGGTGGTTATTTGTAAGAGTGCTTTGTAAGGCTCTATATAAGTCCAAATCATTAATCAATAAAGTAACTTTTGACTGAAATCTTTATAGTATCAGAGCCTAAACCCTAGACGCACTGTAGCACCGCGTTACTGTAGCAACCCGCGGCACTATAGCAGCCGCCTCTCTCTCCAATCGGTTTCCCTTCTTTTCTCTCTAACCGCTTCCTTCTCTTCTCTAGGCCGGCCACCACCTAGGCTTGTTTGATTGAGGTCGGCCGGCGTGGGGGGCCTATACCCCACGATACTCGCAGGAGGGTTGATCGGGTTTGGATCTCGTTCTTTGATGAGTGGATAAACCAAGATCGGGTAAAGAAAAGGAAGCGAGGGGGAGATGAGTAAGATCTAGATCTTGAGGGTGCAAGATCGGGTCTAAGAAAGGGAGGAGGATCGAGACTTAGATTGGTGCTCGGTTCAATGTCAGAGGAGGAGATTAGAAATGCGTTTGCGAAGGCTTGCACGAAGCTGACCTCTGATAAGATGACTGTCATGGTGCGACGAGCGTTGGCCGTGTACCAAGCTTCTATTGAGAGCAAGCCAAAGGTGCAGAAGGTTGAGCTACCACCTATCGACATGAGACTCGAAGGGCCAGCTACGTACTTGACTGAGGAGGAGAGCTGAAATAGGCTACAGGCCAGTGCAGCAGGACTTCCAAGGGTGAAGTCGGTGTCCAACTCAGGTCACACAGGTAACACATGGTTCAGAGGTGAGCCTCGACGGTGTTACAGATGTGGTGAGATAGGTCACCTGAAACAGACTTGTCCTAAGTCACCTAAGAAGCGAGATGCAGGTGAGAGAGGGCAGTCTGGAGGCCGTGGTTATGGCCAGGGTGGTAGGAGAGGTGAAAGAGGAGACTACCGGGCAAATCTGATGGTAGTAGAGGGCGAGAGTGAGGAGGTACTGAAGAGGAAGCAGAAAGCAGCAGGTAATGGAAAGAGTGTGGCAGAGGATGCATCTACCTTATCTTCACCCAGGGGTAACTTTGCGTGTTTTGCTCAATCAGCCACAGGTGTTTGTGATACACTTGCTCTTGCCTCCATACTCACCACTAGATCACCAGATTGGATAGTCGACTCTAGTGCAACTCGCCATGTGACTGGTGCTGCTGGGGAGTTTTTCACCTATACTCACCTAGCAGTCCCAGATAGCATTCAGACAGCCGATGGTACGGCCCAACCTGTGGTTGGTAAGGGTACCGTGAGATGTACCGATTCAGTGACTCTGACCAATGTGTTGCATGCTCCTTCCTTTCCGGTAAACCTGGTGTCCATTAGTGCTATTATTCATGAGCAGAAATGCATTGTGACCTTTGATATTTCGAGGATGGTCTTTCAGGAGAAGGGAACAGGTCGGATACTTGGGACTGGCACATAGCGTGATGGGTTGTGGTACATGGATAGAAAAGGGATGGATACAGCACTGGCATATGTGGTCGATAGAGTGGGGGCAGGAGGATCTGGGATGAGTGTGGAGGATGAGTTGCTTCTGATTCATCGACGGATGGGGCACTCTTCCTTCAGCCTGCTGGAACGTTTGTATCCATCAAAGTATGAGAAAGCTGACAAACAGAAACTTGTGTGTGATGGATGTGAGTTTGGAAAACATACAAGGAGTTCGTATGTAAGCTCAGGAAGTAGGAGTTCTCATGCCTTTGATCTGGTACATTCAGACGTATGGGGGCCTTATCCTACGACGACTGTGAATGGGTTCAGATATTTTGTATCCTTCATCGATTGTTTTTCTCGTTTGACTTGGATTTATCTAATGAAGAACAAGAGTGATGTGTTTGCTTGCTTCAAGGACTTTCACAAAAGGGTTCAGACTCAATACGGTGCAGTTGTGAAGGTATTGAGGTCTGACAATGAAAAAGAGTACACCAACAGGGCGTTTGGGGAGTACTTGTCATCCCAGGGAATACAGCATCAAACCACGTGTCCATACACACCAGAGCAGAATGGAAGAACAGGCATCTCCTTGAGGTAACTCAGAGTATGATGATTTCGATGAATGTTCTGAAATATTTGTGGGGACAAGCAGTCCTGACAGCCGCACAATTGATCAATAGAATGCCATCTAGAGTATTAGACTGGCAGACTCCGTGTGTGATGTTGAAAGGAGATAATGAGGGTATTCTTACTCCAAAGATATTTGGTTGTGTGTGCTTTGTGAATGACAACAGAACAAATATTGGAAAGCTGGATCCGAGGGCTGTGAGGTGTATCTTTGTGGGGTACTCAGCTACTCAAAAGGGTCATGTGTGCTGGAGTCCGGAAGAGAAGAGATTATTTGTGAGTATGGATGTTACATTCCGCGAGCTCGAACCTTTGGAGACTACATCACCCTTTAGAGACTCGCTCGATACAGGAGGTATGAGGCGAGAGGGGGAGAGTAGTAGTGATGGTGAGAGAAGGATGGTGAGTGTGGGTGGTATTCCTTGCCCACTGGTGGATTCGGCTAGGGTTGAGCTGGAAAATGAGGATTCGGCTGTGGTTCAGTCAGAAAAGGAGGATTCGGCCAGAGTTGAGCCGCAAAGGGAGGATTCAGCTATGGGTGAGCCAGAAGTTGAGATGAATGGGCCCGAATGTGGTATAACTCAGGCTCAGGAGGAGTCGAGATACCGTGAGGTGTATATGAGAAGAAATAAGCAGAATGAGGGAGCCGTGCCTATCATTTAGTCCTTGGACTATTGATAGATTCTTACAATAGAGGAAAGGAATACACTTCTCTAGTCTACACATTAATGGGAGAATAGTTCCATGGACCTAGTAGCAGGGACCCGGTCAACGAGTCAAACTATGTTCAAATAATAGATTACAAGGCCAAGTGGTTACTATTTAACTGAATGAACTAATTGTGTATTAATAATTTAAACGACACACATTTTAAAATACTTTCTAATATTCTCTTTAGTTAATTTTAAAAAATAAAAATATGTGTGGCAATGTTAAGAAAAGAATAAATCAGTTAGAGGTATTTTATTGAACAAATTAAATGTAAAATATACAAACTATACAGAAATACATTACATTTACATACTTCTTTTTTAGTGTTCATTCGTTAATAAATGTCCGAAGACAATTTTCTTTCTAGTTCATGTGCTGAAAATCCATAATTTTGGCTGCAGTCATCTTGCCATGTCTCGTCAAATTGTTCAAATTTAGAACTTGAATTTCACAAAAGTCGGTCCATTCAACAGGTATCTTCCATGTATAAAAAAAGATACTTTGTCAGCAGATAAAATTAGCAAAATGAACAGAGATTATTTTACAATGCTCACCATGTCTTTTGTGCAATTAGAAACTGCAACTGAAACCAAATATTCATATATACCAGAATAGGCGGAAATCACAAATATTTCTTTTCCCAAATAGGACGACATATTAGTGTAAACCAGTTTAATTACGAGTCTCTAAAATGATAATGAGATAGAAATACGTTGAAAGTTAGCTTTTGCAAATTTCAATAATTTTAAAAAAAAATCAGCCAAAAACCGAGAAAAAGTTACCTGAATTCTCTGTTCTTCTTGCGTGAGTGATGAGCTATCTTCACTAAAATTAAACCTCATTCGTTCAAGCTCAATTTCAAGCTCGAATTCCATTTGATTCATTTTAACACATTGAGTGTCTCCCTTCCCACACTTATTCTCTTCGTCACAGATTTTGTGCAAATAACAAGACAAATATGATGCAGTAGAGCAGCAGCTACAAACTCTGCTCTTGTTTTCAATTTTTTTTTTAATTTCTTCAAGCAATGTTTTCATCTGCTTGTGCAACTCAACTATTTTACTGTATTCTGAAGTGGATCTCGATAGGAGAAGATATAAGCCAATTCCCATTCCAAGAGTAAGTGATGTATTGCCAGACTTTGTTGCCGTTCAATTTGTAAATAGTTAAATAATTAAATAGTTAAATTGATGGATAAGCGGTTAATTCTTCACGAGATAGTGTCGTTATTTTCTTTGGACAGACACGACTTGATTGCTCGATTGACTAAAATAATTAGGCTTGCCTCAAACTTAAATTATTTACTTTATTCAAGAGGTAATACTTGGTTACAATTTAGAATTTTTATTTAGAAAATTCTATTTATTTTGATACCCTCTTTATTCAATTATTGGAAAATATTGAAACATAAATCTCATTCAATTCAATATTAACATACCAGTAAGAATTGTTAAGTGTCCTCTATGACAGAACTATCAGATGGTAGTTTGTCTTTTGATTTTTTAATTCTTTCTTCTGTTAACTAAAATTCACCAACCTCCTTGAAAGAAAAAAAAGCCAGCATCCCCCCAAATTATGAACCACATAAAACTTCGATAAGATACCAGTTGAATTGCATACTGATCTTTTTTGAGATACTAGTACCAGCACAATTCATTAATCCTTATTATTGTTTGGTCTGCTTTGAATTTGACATGGTTTTAGGCTTTATCTGAATTATGTCTCTGAACTATACTGTTATCCTAATACACATCAGTTGAGTGCATGTATGTAAATTTCTCAATTTTAAATATAAGATGATAAAATTACCTGACGGATTGCAGAGCACCGGAGAGAAATCTTGTACCGGGTCCCCTTTTTTTATTATATCTTTATATTCTTCTTCTTGTTTCTTGGACTGCCCTCTCCTACCAAACCACAAGAATCTACTCACATTCAAACCCGAACCCGATTTGGCCGATATCTTCTGAAATTCACTTTTCGAATTGATTTCCACTAGTAACTCCTCGTCGCTTTCTCTTAGGAAATCTGATAATCTCTTCAGTTCATCGTATATGTTCTCTCGTTCCCCTTCCATGGTTCTCTCTCCGAAAGCCATTGCTGGTTAGAGTGTGTGTGTGTGTGTCTCTCGCTCTCTCTCTCTCTCTGTGTTGCAAGGGGCAGAGATTTTTCCTTTTCTTTGTTTTTTAAAATAAAGTGGAAGCTCCATGATTTGAGTTGAGCTGGTTGTTAAGGGAAAAGACAGTTTAAACTTGGTCTATCATTTATTCCTTGGACTATTGATAGATTCTTACAACAGAGGAAAGGGATACACTTCTCTAGTCTACACATTAATGGGAGAATAGTTCTATGGACCTAGTAGCAGGGACCCGGTCAACGAGTCAAACTATGTTCAAATAATAGATTACAAGGCCAAGTGGTTACTATTTAACTGGATGAACTAATTGTGTATTAATAATTTAAACGACACACATTTTAAAATACTTTCTAATATTCTCTTTAGTTACTTTTAAAAAATAAAAATATGTGTGGCAATGTTAAGAAAAGAATAAATCAGTTAGAGGTATTTTATTGAACAAATTAAATGTAAAATATACAAACTATACAGAAATACATTACATTTACATACTTCTTTTTTAGTGTTCATTCATTAATAAATGTCCGAGGACACTATTTTTGGTATGAGAATTGCAAAATTCAAGTTATCCCAATGCATATATAACACACTTATTCATAATATATTAGTATGAAACATTTCAAGTAAGAAGGCTTGCATGACTTTCTAATATAAATAAATCATCTAATCCAACAGTTACCTTGATTATTTGAAGAATAAAAAATAAGTATACTATTCTGGATACCAGTAAAGCATAAAACATGGAAGAATCATTTACAACGCCCAATTAATTGCAAAGAATAACAAAATATATATAGGACTTCAAGTTTCACAACTTGAGAATTAAGCAATGTAAATAGAAGAAATATATCCTTCACAGCATAAGAAATAATTTTATTTTACAGTATCTAAAAAAATAAAACTATTGTTATCTACTTTTTGTCGCCACGTGATAATTTTTGAAACCCAAGAAATGCTTATTTGTTAAAATAAAAATAATATTATTTAAGCAGTATTGTATATTTGTATTTGTATATCAAGAAAAACTATTTCCTTTCTATTCGGTAGATTAATTTGAAAATATATTTTTATTTAAAAAGAAAAGTCGAACTATAAAATTTCTTAGATATTGTATTAATTTTGTTCATGTGACAGGTAGAAAAGAAAATTAGTCACACTGTGACCAGTCACATCACATAACATTATATTATGTTATGTCACGTCACGTCACATTATGCGTGTCAATCACATGACGTGATTTGTGTGTCGTGTGACGTGACTATTTGCATAACGTGATCGTATTCGAACGAAAATTACACGCCAAGTCACGATATGAAACATAGAGTATCCAGCTTTTTTTTTGGTACGCATAGTGTATCCAGGTTTCTCTTTTAATGTAGATTTTGTAATACTGGTACTCATGTAGTACTGATTTTTATTTTCTCTAGTTTAGTCCAATGAATATTTGTAATTTGAACTTTTCAAGTAACTGCATTTTCTCAAAAAAAAAAAAAAATTTGTAACATTATTTACTTATTTTAGAATTTTTAGAATTTTTCATATTTTTTTATAATATTTTCTGAATTTTCAACAATTTAAATTAAAATGTAAAAAAAAAAAAGTTTGACGTGACTAATTTACGTTATGTCACGTGTGGTTAAGGCGTGATCACACGTAATGTTATCGTCCGTCATCATTTTGGTCACGTCATGATCGCACAAGAATATATGCTAAAAAGTTTCAGTATAGCAAGCTATACTCTTTAAACCTTTGTTATACTCTGTCAATTCAGATAGCAAGTGTACTATCCTATCGTTGAGTATACTCAGGTATCGATCCACAGGGACGGAAGAAAAATACTGGACTTATCCTAAAATCACTTAAGATTCTAGAAGTGAGAAGAATTGGTTTGGGTTTTTAGTTCTAACAATTCTACTAATTTATGACAAGTTTAAAAGACAATAAAAGATAATTAAAGTTGTTTTCAATTGATAAAAAGGCGTTTCCAGGGTTCAGATTTTATTTCTGTTCAGCCTCGAGGCATACGGCCCGTACAGATTCCCGTACGATCCGTATGGGACCTCAAGTTAATGCTACAGCTACTGTTTTCTGTGTTGGTACTATGTTTAGGGTTTCTTTTCGACCAGATCTAGATACTTAACCTCAACTTTTGCATTTTGGCCTAATTTACCTAAGTTACTTGTTGGTTTACTAAAAGTATCCAAGGACTTTCGCCTCAAGGAAAGTTTCGCCTTTCGGGTACTCCTTGGTTTCACCCTACTTCATATACTTTATTCGGTTGGAATAAATGTCATAGACTTGGCTCCTAACAATTAGATGTGCGCATTCATCTAACGGGATGATTAATCAATTCAAGCAAGCACAAAATAAAGCAATAGAAATACTACACAACAAAGTAAAAACAAGCATTCAACACAAGATCCAAGTAGCATACAAACAAAACAAAACTAGAAACTACATCTTACCCCTAGAAACTAAGTAAATTAGCTACTCATGTTCATTAGATAACACAAATAACAAGAAATAAAAGAGTTCATGACAAAACAGTGGAAAATCTGAAGATCCGTGGAAAACTCGCGTTCTTCCCTTCTCTTCTTCTTTTGCCCCTGTCCAAAACCTAGGAAGAAGGAATGATGGAATGTTATTGATTTATTCCCCCTTTTCTGCTGTGGAATATCTCCTTTAATGCCCCAAATCACGCCTCCAGGGGTTTCCTTTTCGGCTCCTCAAATCGTGCTCAATTCAGATTCCAGCTGGATTTTCCGAATCAGCGTTGTACGGCCCGTACGAGATCCCGTACGGACCGTATGCCTGGGCTTTGACTTGGAGACTTTGTGCCTCTGTTGTGGATCCTTCTGTGTGGTTGGGCAGTTCTTGTACGGTCTGTACAGAATATCATACGGGCCGTATGAAAAGTAGTCAGATGCAGTTTTTCGCCCTTTTTCCTGCAAAATACCAAACAAAGCATAGCAGTACCACATTTCATCGAAATACAAGTAAAAAGTCCACATTCATAGGCTTTAAAGCACAGGTTTCATTGTAAATTAGGGCCATAATTTAGATATAATATGGAGATATCACGTCACATATTTTCTTCTCTAGTGGCAGGTAGAGAAAGAAATTTATCACACCGTGGTCACTCATAT
>CAXKVR010000692.1:7500-24122 GCA_964058845.1 Carex sylvatica
TTTACTTGATTGTGATTGATTTTAATTGCTTAGTTTGAATTGCTTGATTATTATTTGGTTTGACCACTAGATGAGGCCACATCTATAAGGTACTGTGTCCAATTTGATCTTGCAACCAGACTAAGTACATGAGGTAGGATTAGTGATCCGACAGGGGAAACCAACTAGTAGCCGGAAGGTGAACATTTCCTCTTATCGACGGATAAGAGGTTACCTTTAGTATTCCAAACAAGTAACTTGGTAACTCGAACCAATATACGACAGTTGAGGTTTAGAGCCCAAAGAGGGCAGATATTGCAGATTTCATACCAAGTCGATAAACCAACATACGACAGTTGAGGTTTAGAAACATTAGGTCTGGTCAGTTGAACCCTACACAAAGGAACCACGTAAAGAAACAGTGACTGGTGCATTAACTCGAAGTCCACACGACCCGTGTACAACAGTACACGGTCCGTGTAAGCTGATACGACCCGTGTAGGAAACTACACGGTCCGTGTAAGCTGATACGACCCGTGTAAGAAATTACACGGTCCGTGTCAGGGACTGAGAGGCAGAACTGAGATAAGTCTGAAACCCTGGAAACTCCTTTTATTATTGATTTAAACCAAGTTTATTTACTGTCTTTCATTTAATTATTGTTATTGAACTGATTAGGAATTAAATACCAAAAACCAACCATTTCTCACTTCTAGTCTTTAATTGATCTAAGTAGAATCCGGTTTAGATTTGAACCGTCCCTGTGATCGATACCCGATTATATACTATTCGATAGGACTGTGCACTTGCAGTCTGAACCGAAGGTGTATTAAAGGTTAAAAGGTACAGCTCGCTGTACTGAAACTTTGTACCATACGCTTTTGTGTGAACAGTCCCCCCAAGCTTGAACCAAGCTTAAGTTAGAAAGTCGCGGACTTCGTATGTTGATATATGCAAAAGTTTTTTAATTTTTATCGAGCTCAAAGGCATCCAGATAGATTATGCCAGTACTCTATTTTATTTTATTTTTAAATTGGGAGATGAGCTCAAAGGCGCCCCTAAGGACTTATTGCCAGTACTCTTATTTTCTCCATCTTTTAAAAATAATTTTTTTTTTCTTTTGCATATATCATGAATACACACATCCACTGGTATTCTCTCATATCAATGGATATCCCAATCTTTCTATTATTTAAAATCCCATTTCCTTATTTTTAAAGGCACAATTCAGTTTCAAAATGCTTTTTCGACATGATTCAAGTTTTCATCTTTTCAAGTTCTCAAAACAATCTCATTTAAAGCAGTTCTATGGTAAAATATGGGGTTAGTTCTAATTAATTTGGGGTCATCCCAATCATAACCAATTTTTTTCACAAAAGTCCTTAATTCTAACAATTCACGTAAGTTTTCCACCTAAAAATATAATTTTTGAAAAATAAACATGTCCTAAATGCAGATACAGTTTTCTTCTATTCTACCCCCCAAGCTTAAATAAAGCATTGTCCTCAATGCTTGAATTCACACAAGAAAAAGTAAATAAAAGAAAATATAAAAATTAACCAGACATGGAGTGAGGGGTGAAGCGGGGGCACCTCACTGATCGGTGGGAGGTGGGTCGGGTGGATCTGGGCGGAGCGCCCACCTCTGAGGTGCACGGATGGAGTGCTGGTCTGCACGGTCCGAATGATATCTGTACGGTCCGTGTGAGCTGGCGCTGATTCTGCTGGTAAGGAAGGTGGCTGGTGTCGTGCATGTGAACTTCTTGATCAAATCTCCAATCACATTTTGCTGAACTCGCATTATAATACTCCAAATCCTTATTTGTAGAGCTTTCAAATCATCCAAGAGGTTGGGGTTGGCTGGAAACGGTTGGAGTTCAAGAGTTGGTTGCTCTGTCTGGGCTGTTGTACGGTCCGTATGAGATGAGTCCGATCCGTGTACTGCCCCTGTGTGAGCCTTGTGCGCCCCGTGTGCCTGCGCCAGCTGCTCTGATTGTGGGGTACGGACCGTGTGAGATGCATGCAGTCCGTGTGTCAGGTCCTCCAGAGTGTCAGACTTTGCTTCTGTTGCAAGCACCTTTTCTTGAGCAGCTTCCTTCTCCTGCGATTCAGATAAATAATCAGGATATATTTTTTTTAAAAATTTACCATAATCCTCACGGCTTTGTTCCTTGACCAAGTGGTCAACCATGTCGATCGCGCAGCACATTTCTGGTTTGTCTGGTTCAGATGGGTACTTCATAGCTCGATTGAGGTTGAACTGGACCTTTTCGTCTCCAATCCGCAGAGTCAGGGTTCCATTCTCCACGTCAATGAGTGTTCGAGCTGTCTTTAAAAATGGTCGTCCCAGAATGATAGGGATTTCCTTGTCTTCCTCCATCTCCATGACAACAAAGTCAACAGGTACATAAAACTTGCCAACCAGGACTGGCACATCCTCCACTATCCCAAGTGGTAGCCTGACAAAAGAATCAGCAAGCTGTAAAGTCATGCGCGTGGGTTTGAGCTCGCCTACTCCCATGCGCTCAAAGATAGTGCGTGGCATGAGACTCACGCTGGCCCCTAAGTCACATAGTGCTCGCTGAATGGTAGCTTTCCCAATTTGGCAAGGAATGGAGAATTTGCCTGGATCTTCTAGTTTTGGCGGGAGCTCGCTACTCAAGATTGCGCTGCACTGCTCTGTGAGTTTCACCGTCTCATGCCCCCCCAAGCTTCGTTTGTTTGTGAGGATGTCCTTGAGGAACTTGGTGTAGGTTGGTATTTGGGTTAAGGCATCGGTGAATGGAATGGTGATGTGCAGTTGCTTGAGCACTTGGATGAAGTTGGCGAATTGCTCGTTAAGTCTAGACTCAGCTAGCCTCTGAGGAAAGGGTACAGGCGGCCGATATGGTGGTGGTTTTTGGGCCTCCTTTCTTCCCTGGCTGTCAGGTCCATTTTGTACGGGTCGTGTCACACTGACACGGTCCGTGTCGAAACTAGTTTGAACTGGTTCTGCTGACTGTGTCGACTCTGCAAGGTTGGGTTGCTCAGTTTCTACAACATGTGATTTCTGCACGGTCCGTGTGGAGTCTGCACGGTCCGTGTGCTGGGCTGCTGAATCAGGGGACTTGGCAGGACCCTGATAATAGGTCCCACTTCACAGTGTGATGGCTTTGACCTCTCCTCTAGGGTTGAGTTCTGGTTGACTGGGCAGCCTTCCAGGTTGTGATTGATTCGGTGCAGCCTGATGATCCATTTGCTCCAATATCAATTTATTCTGAGCAACCAGTTGAGCATTCAACGTTTGCATCTGTTGCATTTGCTCAAAAATCATCTGGTTCATCTTCCCTTGCTCATGCATGAAATTACTCACAGCGGGAGTGATATATGGCTGGGGAGGACCGGATTGAGATGCTTGGTTGTTTGAGACGGGAAATGAAGCATTGTTGTAGAAGTTTCGGTTGTTGCCGCTCGAGGAGTTGTTGAATGGGGCGGGGTTGTTCTGGTTCCACCTCCAGTTTTGCTGCTCAACCAGGTCCTTGGAGTAAGATCGATTGTAAGGAGGTTTCGGAAAGTATAATGGTTCATTGTTGAGAGAATGGACTTGTTCGGTCTCTCCATCATTCTGCGCCAGTGGGCATTGCTCATACACATGCCCCTTATCGCCGCACATGACACAGGGTTGTGGCTGCTGGCTGGCGACCGCCTTCACGCTTATCTTGTCGAATGCTCTCTGCATAGCATCTATTTTGGCGGTTAGGGCGGTGATCTGATCCACTTCGAATTTGCCTCCACCTCCTGGTAGAGTGTTGTCGCGACCGGACCATTGTTGATTCTGAGCCATGCTGTCAATCAAATGCATAGCCTCGCGAGGTTCCCTTGACATAAGAGCTCCACCTGCAACAGCATCAACAGATATACGAGTGCTTTCAGTTAAACCATCGTAAAAAGTTTGGATCAAGAGCCAATCAGGGAGACCATGGTGGGGACAAGAATACTGTAACTCCCTAAACCTTTCCCAGGACTCGTTCAGGGGTTCATCAGACATTTGCCTAAAGCCAGTCAGTTGGGTTCTCACCTTAGCAGTTCGTTTATGAGGGAAAAACCTAGTTAAAAATGAATCAGACAATTCCCTCCAGTTGGTAATAGAATCCCTTGGTAATGACACTAACCATTTCTTAGCTTTATCCCTAAGTGTGAAAGGAAACAAAGCAAGTTTAATGTAATCAGACTGTGCCCCATTGGTCTTAATGGTGGTACAACACTCGAGAAAAGTTTAGAGATGAGTGTGTGGATCTTCATGATCCAAGCCATTGAAGGTGTTCTGCTGCACAATATTGACAATGCCCGGATTTAAGGCCGATTGTTGCCCTGGAATTCTTGGCAGCCGGATTGCACCTCTCACGTCTCCAGCTCGAGGCACATTGAACTCGCGAAGAGTCCTTGGTTGAAAGCCGTGCATGCTCATATCATCCATGTCGTCAGTCAGAAATTCCTCCATTTTCTTCTCCCCTTCACTCTTTGAATGCTGGCTGTGGTGCTCAGAGTGTACGGACCGTGTGTCTCTTGCACGACCCGTGTGAGGAGGTTGTTGGCCAGGGGGTATGGCTGTCAGATTCGGATCGGGTAGGGCAGCCATGTTGAGAGGTGGTTGTGCAGGAACAGGTGGGTATGGAGGGGTTACACGGACCGTATCAGAAGTTGTGCAGTCCGTGTCAAGTACTGGTCCCCTACTCCTCAGATGGTAATCGCCCTTTGGAGGTAGTATGAATTCCAGCTTGTTCCTGAGAGAGATAAAATAAGAACAGAAAAGATAAAGATTAAAATCTAGATTAACTAAATTAAGCAAAAATCCAGAAAATAAATGATGTCGTCCCCGGCAACAGCGCCAAAAACTTGTTCACACAAAAGCGTATGGTACAAAGTTTCAGTACAGCAAGCTGTACCTTTTAACCTTTAATACACCTTCGGTTCAGACTGCAAGTGCACAGTCCTATCGAGTAGTATATCGTCAGGTATCGATCACAGGAACGGTTCAAATCTAAACCGGACTCTACTTAAATCAGTTAAAGACTAGAAGTGAGAAATGGTTGGTTTTTGGTATTTAATTCCTAATCAGTTCAATAACAGTAATTAAATGAAAGACAGTAAATAAACTTGGTTTAAATCAATAATAAAAGGAGTTTCCAGGGTTTCAGACTTATCTCAGTTCTGCCTCTCAGTCCCTGACACGGACCGTGTAATTTCTTACACGGGTTGTATCAGCTTACACGGACCGTGTACTGTCGTACACGGGTCGTGTGGACTTCGAGTTAATGCACCAGTCACTGTTTCTTTACGTGGTTCCTTAGTGTAGGGTTCAACTGACCAGACCTAATGTTTCTAAACATCAACTGTCGTATGTTGGTTTATCGACTTGGTATGGAATCTCCAATATCTGCCCTCTTTGGGCTCTAAACCTCAACTGTCGTATATTGGTTCGAGTTACCAAGTTACTTGTTTGGAATACTAAAGGTAACCTCTTATCCGTTGATAAGAGGAAATGTTCACCTTCCGGCTACTAGTTGGTTTCCCCTATCGGATCACTAATCCTACCTCATGTACTTAATCTGGTTTCAAGATCAAATTGGACACAGTACCTTATAGATGTGGCCTCATCTAGTGGTCAAACCAAATAATAATCAAGCAATTCAAACTAAGCAATTAAAATCAATCACAATCAAGTAAACACAAATTTCAACGTAAAAATCCAATAACTAGATGCAAAACAAAACATTCGATTACATCTTAACCCTAGAAACTAATAAAACTACTCAAACATAGTACTAAAACAGATAACAAAGATAAAAGAATGAGAATTCATTCTAAAACCCGAAGTACAAAGAAGATCCACAAAAAAAACTCGCGTCTTTTGATTCTCAACTTCGTCTCCAAGCAATAGCCGTCAATCTCTAACCCTAGAATTGTCTCTCTGCTCCAGAATGCCTTTCTGGTGCAAGAAATCCCGTCTTTATAGCCTAGGCCAACTTTCCTTCCATTAGATTTCTTTCCAGAATTCTAGATCTCTTTCCGGATTTGTCTAATACGACCCGTGTAACATCCTGTACGGGTCGTGTGCCTGTGTCTCTTCTGAGGTCGAGTCAGCAGTCGTGTCTGTGGTCGAGTCGAGGTTGGTACGACCCGCACAAGAATGTACACGGGTCGTGTAAATACTTCTCAAATTCCAGATTCTCCTCGATTTCATCTCATTCCTGCAAAGTAAGAACAAACTTGCAGCAGTACCATATTCTATAGATATTCAATGCAATATGACTGATTTAATGATTCTAAACACAGGTTTTGGTACAAAATATAGGTCGGAAAGTAGATATGTTTGCGAGATATCATAAATGCACAATTATCTTGCCATAAGGAGACAGTGATACTGTGCTCCAACGACCTTCAATTGGAGTGTTGTATTTTGGTTGTAAATGCCCTATTATATTGCTATATAGAGTCACTACTATAGTGCTCCAGACACCAAGAATTGGAGTGTTGTATTAAACCTTGCTTGTCCTCAAGCAAAAATCTAAACTTTGAGCAATTGGTTTACCTCTAAATTTAACCAGATTACCTTGATACTCTAATTATTGAAAAATTCACATGAGCTTGCTAGGTTTTGAAGAAATTCTCGTGAATCCTTTTGAACAATAATACATATTTCATTGAATCAATCTTACTTCACCCCACAGTTTGACTTAATTAAATTTCATATTCAAAGATGTCTTACTATTTGCAAAAACTACTTATTTTGGATTTATCAATATCTCGTTTTTCTTTCCAAAAATATACCCTCATTTTGTGGTGATTTTCTGAAATTTTTGCCCCCCCAAGCTTGAAACAAGCTTGGGTTAGAAAGTTGTGGACTTCGTGTGTTGATATATGCATTTAGGAGACGAGCTCAAAGGCATCACATATGATTTATTACCAGTACTCTTATTTTCTCCATTTTTTTTCTTCTTTTCTTTTTCATTTGCATACATCATGAGTACACACACCCAAGAGTATTTTTTTCATACCAAAGGATATCCCAATCTTTCTATATTTTGAAATCCAATGTTTCATTTTTTCAAAGTCCTAAAACATCTCATCCTATGCAATTCTTTTTTAGTCAAACATGGGGTTATTTCCAATTTAATTCAATGTCATCCATATTTTTGTCAAAAAGTTCCAATCAAATCTTCAATCCTGGCAATCACATAAATTTATCAACAAAATGCATGACATAAAACTAGGTAAACATCCTAACAAGTCGGACTGGACCCTATTCAAGGTTAGGTAAAACCCTAGTTTCAAAAAAAAATTTAAAATTTAAACATGCCTAAACTCAATGCAAGATACAACTGTGAATTTCAGTTTTTCATTTATCCTCCCCCCCCAGCTTAAACAAAACATTGTCCGCAATGTGTAAATTCATACTAGAAGAGAAAATTAAAAGAAAAATAGAAACTCACAACATGGCAGAAGTGATGATGGAAGGAGAAGCGCTGGGCGCCTAGGGAGGAGGGTGGCCTCCCTGGTCTGCTGCCCTTCTTGCGTGGCGTCGGCGGCGTTCAGCATGAGGCGTTGGAGGTGGATCTGATGGCTCCATTCCGGTCTGCGTGAATGCCATCTGGGCGTAGTAATGCGCCATTTGGGCATCATTTTCAATATTGTCCATGCGCTGATTGAGAGCCTCGAATTGTTGCACCATGTAAGCCATCAGTTGTTGGTTGGTAGGACCAACATTTTGGGGTTCACCGTCCTGCTGCTCTTGGGCGGGTTGAGCATCCTCAATAGCAATTGTTGGCTCGTTTCGCAGCAGCCATGTCGGTAGAGAGTGGGGGTTGATCGTGTCAACAGTGAGCGGTAGGGCGTAACCAACTGAACTGGGTCCTTTGCTAAAATACCCTTCCCCAACCTGGTTTCGGCCAATTAGGTGCATGTGCATCAGGGTGGGTATGTCGATTGTAATAGGACCATCGATCGGCTCATCTTGGGTGAGGTCGAGTCGGAGGGTAGATGCTATTTTGGTTATGATCCCTCCACAGGAAATGATCCCATTACCCCTGGTAGATGTTGCAACATGTTGAAAATGTTTGGCCAAGTGATCGCCAAAATGAGGCATGAAGTGCATCTCTCCGTTATTCCTGCGCAACATACAATACAAATAAAATAATTCAGGTTTGTAAAAATTGCATTGGGTCTCACCTCGACCAAAAATGGTATGTGCCAATACGCGCTGGATGTAGCGAAGGGCCGGGTGTACGATCTGGCTGGCCTTTTGCGTAGGACATGCCCCACATATTGCCCTCTTGAAAGCATCTTGGCTGAGATCCCGCTGGAATGTACATGAGTCGTTCATCTCGCCTTCATTTGTAGAGGGAAAACCGAGCAGCTCCATCAATTGCTTCGTGTAGATCATATACTGCCGGTTCTTTATAATGAAAGAAACAGTATCTGTTTCTCGGTTGTGCTCAAAGGTGGCTAGAAATTGGATGGTGAGACCCTTGTAGGTAGGGACAGCGTCGCACAAGAAATCCCACAGGAACAGTCGCTGAGTTAGCAATTCAACCTGACCAGTAAGTCCCAGCTCATTTAGGGTTGGCATGTCCACCCATCTTGATGGGTGGAAATCTCGATTGTTGCGGAGGAAGGTTAATCTTTCCAACATTTGGTCAATGAATGGTAATGGAAAATGGTCTTTTCTAGTTGCTGTGTTCAGTTTCCTATAATCTATACACATTCTCCAACCTGTCACTACCCTAGTTGAAATCAACTCATCATTCTTACCTTTCACCACTGTTGTGCCACTCTTCTTTGGAACTACATGAACAGGGCTTACCCACTTTGAGTCTGAAATTGGATAGATGATGCCAGCATCAAGGAGTTTGATGATCTCCTTCTTGACTACTTCCTTCAAGTTTGGATTAAGCCTTCGCTGAGCTTCGATCGTAGGTTTGTAGTCATCCTCCATCAGGATTCGATGCATGCACAGATTTGGGTTGATTCCAGTCAAATCTTCTAGTGTGTAGCCTATAGCCTTTCTGTGCACCTTTAGTTCATGTAGGAGTTTGTCGGTTTCCTCTTGGTTCAGGGCGGCATTGATTATGACGGGATATGTCTCATCTGGGCCGAGATACTCGTATCTGAGAGTTGTTGGCAAGGGTTTTAGTTCGACCTTCGGAGGTTCAGGCGTCATGCATGCTGAAACGGCAGAAATCGAGTCCACCAGAGGTTGACACGGCCAGATACACGGCCTGGCCTGGCCGTGTAAAATTCCTGTTTTTGTGTTTTCATCATCCAGCACTGTTTCTTCTTCAGTTTCTTCCAGGATTTGATCCAGTTGTTCTCCTTCCATTAACCTATCTAAATGTTCATCAATTATAGTTTCTAAAACATCTACCCTGCATATAGAATCATTTTCATTAGATGGGTATTGGAGAGATTTAAACACATTGAATTCAACCTTTTCATCACCAACTTGGAAAGAAATCTTTCCATCTCGAACATTAATTGTGGCACCTGCTGTGATTAGGAAATCACGCCCCAATAGAAGGGGAGTTTGTGTATCCTCCTCCATCTCTACAACAACAAAATCTACCGGTATGAAAAACTTACCAATTTTAACAATCGCATCTTCCATAATTCCCACCGGATACCTAACAGATCTGTCCGCTAATTGCAGCGACATTCTTGTTGGTTTTAATTCACCTAGACCCAGCCTTTCATAAACAGCTTTTGGCATTAAACATACGCTAGCCCCTAAGTCACACAAACATCTATTAAATTCGGTCTCCCCAATTTTGCAAGGTATAGTGAAACTACCTGGATCCTTGAGTTTAGGAGGTAATTTGGTTAAGAACAGCGCACTACATTGCGCATTTAGGGAGATTGTTTCGACCTCTTCAAGTTTCTTTTTGTTGGAAAGCATTTCTTTCAGAAACTTGGCATATGTAGGCATGTTTGCAATTGCCTCAGTGAATGGTATAGTTATGTTTAATTTCTTGAGGTGTTCAATGAATTTGGCATATTTTTGGTCTAGTTGGGTTTTGGCTAACCTTTGAGGAAAGGGTATGAACCTGTGAGGAGGTACATATTTTTCAGATTTAGATACCTTCGTAGGAATAGCTTTACCCTTGTCTTGTGGTTTCTCAGATTGGTCTTCTATTTGTTCGGAAATTGGAATTGTTGCAATTGGCTCCGTTTCAGTTGTTGGTGATGGTGTATCATCAGTTGGCATAGCTGGTCCATCATACTTCGTCCCACTCCTGAGTGTAATGGCGTGTGCTTGCTCCCTAGGGTTGTTTTCAGGTTTGCCCGGTAGCTGTCCTTGTGGGCGAGAGGATGAAACAGCTTGCTGCGCCACTTGGGTCTCAAGCAACTTTGTTTTAGTTGACAGAAGGTCAACCCTATCATTCAAATTTCTCAAGGAATTGGAAAATTCCGTTTGGTTAGTAAGAAATTTATTTTGTGATTCTACCAAACCTTCTATCATTTTTTCCATCTTGGTCATTTGTGATGGGGCTTGGTTCTGATATTGGTTGTTCTGATATTGGTTATTTGGACCTTGATATGGACGATTTTGGTAAATTTGGCCATTCCCTTGGTTCTGGTTGTAAGTGTTCTGATATGGTCTATTGTAATTGTGCTGATTGTAATTGGGATATTGTGGCAGATTTCTTTTATCCCCTTCATTGTACAATAAAGCATTCACTTGTTCAACCTGATTTTCCCCTATGGTATAAAATTGGCAAGTCGTGGTTATGTGGTCATTATTACCGCAGATATCACAAGGGGGAGTTTGGACAGCTTTTACCTGTTGCAGTTGTTTGATTGTCACCTGAAGAGAGTCTATCTTGGCTTGCATGGCGGTCATATTATCCACCTTAAGCACGCCAGATGGGGTGTTGGTGTTCCTTGCATCTCTCGCAGATGTCCATTCTCGCTGGCTGATTGCCATGTCCTCTATCAACTCCATTGCTTCTATTGAGTCTCTATTCGCGATGTTTCCTCCAGCAGCTGCGTTTAGTTGTGCTTTTGTGGCATATGTGCAACCTGCATAAAAGAACTGGAATAGAAGCCATACATCGATTCCGTGATTTGGGCATAGGCGCAGTAATTCTTGCCATCGGTCATACGCCTCACTTAGGGATTCGTTTTCTCCTTGTTTGAAAGTTGTGATCTTCTGTCTAAAGTGTTGCGTCTTGGATGGTGGGAAATACTTGCCCAAGAATAACCCTTGCACATCCTGCCATGTTCGCGCCATGGCTGGATTCAACAATCGTAGCCATGTCCTTGCATCATCTGTAAGAGAAAGGTGAAAACAGTTCAGTTTTAAAGCATCTAATTCCTCACCTCTACCTGCAAATGTTGCACAATGCTCTTCGAATGTGGCCAGATGTTGGTGCGGATCTTCATTCAACCTCCCCCCAAACCTGTTCTGTCCTAATAGATGTATCAAGGTAGGCTTCAAATTAGGGTTTGTTCCTCCATGGGCGATATAACCAAATTGCTGACCCGGCTGCATTCGATTTACGAAATCCCGAATGGGGCGGCGGTCGTTTGGATTCGGTGGATGAACTTGATCATTTGCGCCATAGAGCGGATTATTGTTGAGGATTGGCTGATTGTTAGGTGGTGGGTTTTGTGGATGAACTAGATTGTTGCGAGGTGGATCGATTGGGTTGTAGCGTGGATTGTTGATAGGTACATCGAGATTAGTAAGGTCAGGGTCTTCTTCGTCCAAGCGCGGCATTCCAAGTTGTCCGTCGAAAGCCATCTGTGGAGATGGGGGAGGACAAGATTTCGCTTTGTCTTTGAGCTTCAAAGTTTGGCTTCTTGTTTGTGGTGCCAGCGCTTCAAAATCTGAGAAAGGGAGAAGAAGATTGAGTAAAAAGAGATAACAGGGAGTAAGGGAAATTGGTTTACACGGCCAGACTCACGGTCTATTGGCCGTAAACACAAAAAAAAAAAAAAAAAAATTTTTTTCTTTTTCTGTTTGAAAGCAGGTAAATAAGGAAACAAATAATTAAAAGTACTTTCCTAAAATAAAAACTAGAATCTAGCCTAGTTCCCCGGCAACGGCGCCAAAAAGCTTGTTCGCGTAATTTGGTATAGATAGTCTCTATAGTTTATACACGTTATCTTTTAAAATTTATAAACCACAATATACAATCAATAGGCAGTTGCAAGCGCACAACCTATCGTTTGCAGTATTTAGGTATCGATCCAAAGGGAAGTAGGAAATACTAATTTTTACTAAAGTAAACTACTTTTAACATTGAACAATAAAAGTAAAAAAGGGGGGTTTGATGTAATTTCGTTTTTTAAGAAAATCTAAGATTCGTAACAAAAGCAAGTGAAATTCAGATGTAATTCAATATTAGGGAAGTCTAGGGGCTATTGGTTTCACTATTCCTTAGTTAATTATGTAGTTATTTTGTTTCTGAATTCATGTTGCTTAGATTGGGTTTCTGACCTACGATGTAAGTTAGCCTATTTTGACTAGATGTTGATACAATTGTTTTGGTTCTATGAGCTAACGTTCCTCTAATTTAGGGCTGTCACAACCTAATTGGGATATTTAACAAATACATAAAACCTTTCAATTAACCAGCAATTAATCTACTTTAGGTGCCCAAGTTAGGTTTTAGGGTTTCTCAATTAAGTACATCACCTTATCCTAACCCTTTATTTCTGTGGTTCTAGATTTGAGAAGAGAATGGTATGTTCAATTCTAAACCCTAAGTTAAATTCTAGCACATAGTAAGGTATTCTCAATTCTTGATCCTAGCAAATTTAAGTCATAAGACCTAAAAGGGACGTTTCCAATCAAATACACAGATTATGCAATTACTAGAACTAATTAAAATAACAGAAATAAACAATCTCAACAACAATCATAATCAAGAGGAATAACCAAATAAACTACTTCATTAAACTAAGTTCAAGTACAACCTCAGCCCCTAGAGAGGAATCTACTCTCTCATGGCTGAGTTAACAAGCATGATTGAAATAAAACCTAAGTAAACAGATTCAGAAAAATGAAAGAAAAGAGTAAACCCTAGTCTTCAGAATTTCTGCCTTCTTGTTGCTTAGCCCTTCTTCTCCTTTTATGGATTGCTATCTGGATGTGTATGTGGAGAGAGATGATATATGAGATATGAGATCCCAGATAGGAGATCGATTGGGTGTCTTTATATAACCTCCATATGCCTCAGATGAGACATAGGGTCTATATTTGGCATCCATTAACTTGGCAATCAGTTATAACTCCCCAGGTGTTTTTCATGATTATCCTACGCTCCTGGTGACTCAGGGGATCTATTTTTTGCGTCCACTAACTTGCCAGTTATACACCTTCCAAAAATAACTTTCCAGCCCATTTTACACGGCCAGGGATACAGCCTGTCTGGCCGTGGGCTTGGCCGTGATTTTCCTCTGATTGGGCTATTTTCTTCACGGCTGGAAATACGGCCTGGCTGGCCGTGGGCTTGGCCGTGATTTTCCTCTGTTTGGGCTCTTTGTGCTTGTTTTTCTGTAATTAAAACAACTTGAAAGCAGTAACATATTTCTTGGGTATACTTGTACTATAATTAAGCTAAAAACAAGGAATTTGGTGCAATTTATGAAGTAGAACTCTATCCAATAATAGATATAAATTTGGCTTATCATGTATTAGGGTTGTTAAATCTCTATTATCTTACTATATAGAGTCACTACTAGAGTGCTCTAAACACGTTCAATTGGAGTGTTGTATTAGGGTTGTAAATGCCCAATTATGTTGCTATATAGAGTTCATAGTTGAGTGCTCCAAACACCTATAAGGCAAAATAGGTGTTTATTAGTCAAGTCAACAGTCTTCGTTGCTATATAGGATCTAGTGAATGCGTATATAATTACGCGTCACGCGGTAAAAAGTGTGAAAAAAATAATTGACGCCTTTTAATTAATACCTTATTTTAATTTTCTTAAGAAAATCTTAATTTTCGCATATGATCATAATTAAAATTATCATACACAATAAAATTTAAGAAAATTAGAAAAATAAAATAAAATAAGAAGTACAAGCACATCAAAAGAAACACCAGTAATACTTATTCAACTTTGAAATTAAGACTTTCTTAAGAAAATTAAAACAAGATATTAATTAAAAAGCGTCAATTATTTTTTTCACACTTTTTACCGCGTGACGCGTAATTATATACGCATTCACTAGATCCTATATAGCGACGAAGACTGTTAACTTGACTAATAAAATTATAAAATTAATTAAAACAAAAAAATACATTAATGACATAATTAAATACTAGTTATGAGCTTGGATCCTTTGTGGCGAGAATATATTTTTAATGAGCTAAAGTAACCCGGCCGGCAGCTGCAAAACTAAAATATATAGATAAAATAAATAAATAAAATTTATTGAATATTTTTTCATAAATAATAGGCAATTGGGTATTTTCTATCATATCAGTAATTAATGCCTATTAAGAATAGAAATATATATATGTTAACAACAATGATGGATCGAGCCAGCTGCAGCCAGATAGAGCTACAGAAGATCATCACTTAATTGCCTATTCCTATGTTTTCTTCAGAAAAATTATAAAAATTATGTTTTTCTTAAAATAAATATAAAAATATACTTAATATTTGAAATAATTTTAAAATTAGGTTTTATGCTTAAATTTTCTCACAGTTAATTAAATATTTTAATTAGCTCAACGCTCTCAATCTCATAACAGTAGTGAATCCAGCCTCAGTCAACCTGCAGGTGTTTTTAATTTTCAGTCAGACTTTACTTGAAATTTCTTGGATATTAATTCACAACCACAAATTTTAGCTCCAGGTTCTTAGCTGATGACTCAATGCAGAGACAAATGTTAATTAAATATTTAGATAAAATCATTTTTATATTTTTATGTTGTCTATTCAGTGACTATCATCATATTAATTATATTATTTCTAGAAAAATCTTTTTTTCACATGAAATATTTCATTAGCCAAAAATGTATAACACAATAAAGGTTGTGTATATTTTTCTTAATACTCATGTATTTTTATTTTATTTTATTAATTTGGCCATACCTTTTTGTACATAATAATTTTTTTTAAAAACTATAGTATTGTAACCAAGAAGTGTTATTTTTTTTTCTCTACTGAAACATTAATTTGTACTCAACAAACATATTCACTTGCATGTCTCTATATATGTATGTTGGTAGAAGTACTTTTTTTGTCACAAAAATAAATTACCACAGAAATGTGTATCATCATATATATGAGCATATCTAATTGCTTATGATGGTGAGATCACATTACTTTTGTTCCATGTACTTAAAAATCAATAAATTTAACATCATGAAAGTAATGTATCAAATTCATCCAATTGAAAAAAAAATGCAAAGAAAATTATTAATTGTTATTATTTCCGTACTTCAGATTTTCACAAAGGATATCTAATAAAAAAATGTTACTACAATAATTCTAAATGTGCCTAATAAATAATTCCAAGTATGTAAAAAAGGTGGCTACAAAGCATCTTAAATTCTGAAATTACACAATTGATTATTTATTTATTTTAACTACATAAGTAATATTAACAGTTATCTAAAATAAAGCATCTTTAATACTTAAGTGTTCAGTTGTGTATAGTACTGTACAATTTTAAAGTTTCACAATCTATAATTGTCTATTACAAGATAACATGTCATATTTAAACAATTTATCTGTTTGCCAAAATTGCTAAATTAGCAATTACTTCACTTCTCTCCAATTGAAATTACAGTTTTTCTGTCAAACATTTCCAAATTCTTTTGAAATAAAATGAAGATTCTCAATCTAAGTACGTAGAATTCAAAATGCTAAAAATCTAAATTTGATCAAACAACTCTATTCATTAATTATTAATCACAACAAAAATATTTGTTTGTTGATTGTGCACAGAAAGATCAATACTATTATATATACTAACACAATGATACATGCTAGCTAGGAGCCTTTTTGGGTGAACCCAAACAGCCCAAGATTTAATAATAAAAACTAGTAGACTGAGTCTTTGTTTAAAAACTTGTAACAGTAGAATTCTTCGTTGGAACGTCTCTTTCCTCTCTGTCATCTAAAATATTATTCCTTGAACTAGTCTAAACTTCATCGATCTTAACCAACAAGACAATTTCCATCACACCGTACCTATGGCTATATATATAAGTACCTATCTACTCTGTAAACAAATTAATTAACCATGATCACATCTGCACCTTTGCTGGCGGCTACAATGATTACTGATATCTCCCTCCTCAACAAGCTCAAGAGAGCTATCCAAAAGATAAAATTTCTCCTATCTTTCAATGCAACTAGATGGGTTGTGTCTCCTCTTAGAGGTTCCTTTACAACACGCCGAGTAAGCTTCAATTCACAACCTAGTCTACTCAACTGCACACCAGTTGATTCACCGGTTTCGAATTCTACCGGTACTGTGTCAAGAACCACCAGTAATGCATCACAAGTTACAAGGACAAGTAGTAATGCTTCCTCGAGTGATCATGACATTGATAAGAGGGCTGAGATCTTCATCACAAACTTTTACAAACATATTCAGATGGAGAGACAAGTTTCCTTAGAGCTGCGGTACTGTCAAGAGAA